>SNQJ01S0003351.1:110322-165052 GCA_010110895.2 Picea sitchensis
ACAGTTTTTTTTTTTAGTCAATATTTTAGGACTATGATTCAACTCCAAGACATGGACTCCATAACTAGTTTTCCACTATTTTATGCCCAGATTTATAAGTTTTCCACTTATATATATTTTCATGTACATATTATTTAGGGATTGTTTAGGGTTTCAGGGTAAAGGGTTTCAATATAACAATTTAGGGGTTGTTTAAATTTATGGGTTAGTGTTGGAACAGTTCCAATCCTAAACTTTCCTTCTTACAAGCGAGTAGGTGGGTCGGCCCTGGTCCAAGTTTTTAAACCAGTGCTCTGATACCATGTGTAAATCCCTTCATTAGGGCTTCAAAGTTAAATGGTAAATTTGTAATCTAATTTACTTTTCTTTTCTTGAAAGATTCCTTATGAACGAGTTTATGTCGTATTTTTGTTCGCATGACATCTAATTTCTAATTTTGTTTGCATTACAACAAATCTATCTAATTTATGTTGAAGTTCTAGTAAATTAATCAGTTAAATATCAAATTCTCAAATTATACAGCCCAAAATAGTCACAAAACATATTACACATTTTCAATACATAGATACATATCATAACTTTCATTCAGAACAAAATTAATACTAGTAGAATACCTCTTGAAGAAGAAGTTTGTCCCTTTCTTTCCTATTGTTGCTAACTGCCTGAAAACTTAATCTTTTCCTCCCAACCAGCTAGGAACGGAGCTTCTCTGGCTCCCTAGCTCTAGGAATCCTTGCGGTTTCCTGGCCACCGAGCCTAAAACTCCTAGCAACAAGTGCCCCCTGTGATAGTCCTCCAACAAGATCCTCAAGAAAAACCAATAATATAATCCTCCAGCAAACTCCCCCCAGCAAAACCAGTAATACAGTCCTCTAATATGAAAAATAATGCTCCAAAACAAAAGTCCCCCTTTCCCGAGTGTTTCCCCCTTGCCTTATCCTCCCTTCCCCATTATTCACCATCTTATCCCCCCCCATTAAGTCTCAACCACCGTATCCCCTTCATTAAGTCTCAACCACCTCATCCCCTTCATTAAGTCTCAAAAGTGAAAATTATTAATTTATTAAACCAATATTCCTTAAACAAATATTTAATCATGATAATTAATTAATTAATTACTTAAACTAATATACATTCAACAAATATTTAATCAGGAAAATAAATAAATTAATTAAACTAATATACATTAAACAAATATTTAATTATGACAATTAATTAATTAATTAGGGTTGTTACAATGGCTTCTTGTTGGGATCAATTTATGCTTGTTTTGAGCAAGATTTAGTGTCCTATTCAGAAAAATGGTCTCTATTCTAAATGGTGGAATACATGTTCCTATATGTAAAAAGACCTTGAATTGGTCAAAGTTTGATTTAAAATATTACGCCATCATTGTGATATCAATCTTCCAATGCAAATTTCATTAAATTTGGATTAATAAGGTAAAATCTAGAGTAATAAATTGTCAATTTCAATATTGAAAATGTGAATATCAGTCTTTCTAAAGTTGAAAATTGGATTATGAAAGTGTTAATATTGCTTTTCAAAAGTGTGAATTTCAAATAATTATTTGATGTTCTTGGATTGGACGATAAAATGGGAGAATTTTAAACAACAAACCCCAAATTCTTTATTGCTTTAGTTTTTATATAAAATGTTTCTTGATAACCAGATTTCTCCTTGAGTGTGATATTTTCTTGGAAATGGACCAAGTAGTTTCTCAACAATAAAAATATAAAGAATGGATTCAATATCAAAATAAATATATGTTCAACTTCATTATAACATCCCTGTGAAACATATGCAAGTATAACATGTAACCATATTTTCTCACAAGTAAAAGAGTGAAATGAGGTTGATCACTTCAAAGAACTTTAAAAGATTTTTCATTTAAAACTGAAAAAGAATATGACGAGCACACTCCAAAAATATCATACTCGGAAATATCAAAGTATGATAAATAATTAAAGTTATGCCTCAAATTAGTTCTCAGGGGAGTTCAATACATAAAATATATGTCACATTACAAAGCATTTCAGTAAACTAATTTTCTAATGCTCAGAAATGAATCCTGCCAAATGAAAGAACTACACTTCCATGAATCATTTAGACGACATTGGTTTACATTATCAATCATATATATGGATGTAAAACACTCCTATTGATTTTTTAAGAGGAGGCCTAGAAGAATAATAGAAAAACACTCAAACTCAGCCTTATGCTTAGTTTCAAACAAACAAGCACAAAGCCTTGAGAGAAATTGTGTAGCAGAAGAAGAAGTAAGAAAATGGAGATCTGTATTTGTAGATGATAAAGTCGATTGGTACTAAATTCTGAACAAATGTTATTCTGAAGATATAACCCTTTCTTTGATGGTGCTTTACTCCTTTTAAATATGCTCCCAATGCTTCTTTGAGATGTTTTTCCCTAGCAGTTAGGGTTTTTGTTCTTTTGGAAGTTTCCCACATGCTTCTTTTTTTTGGAATAAAGAGTAGATCCTATAAATAAATGATTTATTAAATACTCATTAATTAATTAAGTCATCGAAATTAGTTCCTCCAAGTGGGACCTACTTCACCTTTTTATAAAAGCTATTTAATGAACTTTTATTTTCCAAACTTTGAAGTTGACTGCCTGAAAAACATCAACAATATTTTAATTTTTTGAGCATGATAAATGACTTATCAACAATGGATACCATTCTATAAATAATATTCAGTATTTTGGCTTTACTATGAGCCATCTTGAGAAAAAATTGGAGGTCTAGATCTCAACTTATAGTCTTGAGAAGTCGAGGTTCCAAATACATTTCCCAGCAAGTCATGAAAAGAGAGTTGAATTTTATTTTAATTTTTGGAAATATCATGGCCAAATTAAACCATTGAAACCTATCCCATTTTCTTACTTGTCAATTTACCTTTCCAATGAGGCATATGTTTCCCAAAACGGATGTCTGGATCAAGAGTTATGAGCTCCGGAATATGGAGACTCAACCATTATCGATTTGGTTAGTGGGTAAATATTGTCCCTTGATTTTATTTCTCCTTTATTAATCCCACATGCATTGTGGGGGGGTAAAGAATTAGTGTTTATAATGATACGCCTCCCTTATCACTCATGTGTGAAATAAAGGAACTTATGGAAGTCTTAGTGTATCTCTTGTTTCTTAGAAAAATTCATTCCTTGGTAATATTTTGATCACACAGTCACTACCCAATCATTTCCTAGTCACTACCAAATCAACGTGTGAATGTCTGACACGTCACGTCCATGTGTCACTCGAGGGTAGGTCTTCCTCACCACCACGTGTCACCCAGGGATAGATCCACGTCACTGTCACTTGTCACCTAGGGATAGGTCCATGTCACTTCCACATGTCCCAATATGGTAGGTCCATTGAAAGGAGGAAGAAACGTAGAATAGTAAATAATTTTAAAATATTAAATGAAGTGTTTGTGGAGTTACAGAAATGAAGAGGTAAAAGAGGTAGTTGAGGAGGTAAAACATGGTAAAATGAGTAAGTATGAGGTGAAAAAAGCGAAATGGAAAGTGAAATATGGTGAATGTAGGATTATAGATGCAGGGCACAAAACATGGGGAGATGAGAAACGTAGAAGGGACACACTCTTGCAAGGGAGATGAGAAATGTAAAAGGGACTCACTCCTACTCACTCCTGCATATACAATGAGAAAATTGACTAAGTGTAAAAGTGAGTAAAGAAATAAGATAAGTGCATGTGATAAGTCATAAGGGTGATAAGTGAAAAGACATGCGGGGAGGGGGGGATGAGAAATGTAGAAGGGACTCACTCCCGCATATGCAATGAGAAAATAGACTAAGTGTAAAAGTGAGTAAAGAAATAAGATAAGTGTAGGTGATAAGTCATAAGGGTGATAAGTGATAAGTCATGCGGGGGGAGATGATAAATTTATAAGGGACTCACTCCTGCATCTATAATTAGAAAATAAACTAAGTGTAAAAGTGAGTAAATAAAGAAGGTAAGTGTGGGTGATAATTCATATGGGTGATAAGTCATAAGGGTGATAAGTGATAAGTCATGTGGGTGATAATTCATGTGGGTTAGAAGTCATGCAAGAGTGGAAGGTGGAAATGAGGGTATGGTCTCATGAATCTACATTCAAAAGTCAAAAACAAACTAAGTATAAGGCTTAGTAAAAATAGAGTGTAAAACCTAGTAAAATGACTAATTCATGAAGGATGTAATTTGGGTAATGCAGAAGATAGAGGTGAAATTGAGGGTCATGCGATTGCAACTCTGCGGACATGGTGAGATTCGGGTCTAAGACATGTTGGACTCCTACATCATTACATCATTAGTCTTGCAAGACATAAAAATGACTAAGTGTAAGATGAGAAAAATGTGGTAAGTCATGAAAAATGACTAAGTGTTGGGGAGGTAAGTAGTAGGGTTATGTGAATCATAGAGTTACATGAAAATATGGAAATAAAAATGAAATATAAAATATGGAAAAAGGAAATGAAAACAAAAAAGAAATAGGAAAACTAAAATGGAAATGAATTATGACAATAATAATGAAAATGAATAAGTGGACATGGAAAATGAAATGAATTATGAAAATGATTAAGTGGTGGGTATTATGAAAATTAACTAAGTGGATAATGAAAATGAAATTATGAAAATGAACATGGAAATGAATTATGAAAATGACTAAGTGGTGGGTATTATGAAAATTAACAAAGTGGATAGTGAAAATAGAAATGGGTAAGTATGGAAATGGTTAAATTTGGAAATGGTGAAGTATGGAAATGGTGTGGACGATTGGAAAAATGTCTAAGCATGGAGACTAGTGAGGAAGGAGAGTAAAGTGGAAAGAAAGAAAAATGGATAAGTATGAATTGTGGAGAGTGGAGAATGAGGAAAATGGAAGCTAAGTATGAGGCAACAATATGTGGGAGAAAAATGGCATATCTTGGGCATATGAGCTATGTTTTAGATTATGTAAATTGTTGAACAGAGTTGAGACATAGGGATATTTAATGATAATCTTGGCATAAGTATTTTCCTTTTTTTAGTATCTCTTCTTTTGTTTTTTTCTCTTTTTTTTCCAAAAATAAATTATCATCGTTATACTTTCATGATGAAGAACTATAAAAATGAAGTTGATTGGAAACTTGTTGGGTCTTCACGGTCAATAGTTGAAGATTATTTAGAAATTTTCAAGTCCAATTGAAAAAATAAATAAATAAAATTGGTCTCTATTTGAAAAAAAATGAGTTCACATCTATACCCCAACCACTCAATTGATGGGTGTCAAGAAAACACATCAACATCTGGTTCCAACTGTGGGACAATAACCCTCTGGGGGTTGTTGAGAATCCATAATATTGGCTCAGTTTCCTTCTCCATTGAGCTATGGATTCATCTTCATACATCCCCATCTAGCAACTGCTTTATTATGCAAAACATTGATTGAAGAAACAAACTATGTACAAACAAGTTTTACCTACCCTGACCTACTTGGAGGAAAGGGACACTTTTCAGGTATAAGTAGATTTCTAATGGAGCCATTCAAGCATCCAACTAAATTACAGAACAAACTTAAGAATTGGGGAACATATCGGGGCTACTATCAAAGAGTCAAGAACATGCCCAAAGAATATTGAAGTAAAACTGAGACGGATGTGCCCAAAATCTAATTGAATTTCTTGGCTAACAATTCTTTGGAACCATGATTCAATAAAATCAACTCCCGATTGCTCATGAGTGTTGCAGTCTTTGGTTGGATGATAATTTTCCCATATGAAAATATTTTCATCTTTCTTCTTATCCTGAACCACATCCAAGATTCTTGATTCATTGGTAATGTCCTGAAATAATTCTTCCTTCATGCAATGGAAATATTTCCCATGATTGTTCTCAAGATTAATTTCTTCCACTAATTATTCTTGCTGCCAATTTTCATCATAAATATGTGGCCATTTCAAATGTTAAGATCCAAAGAACTGAATACAAAAGAACCACAATAGATATACAAGAACAATATGAAAAATCTCCTTTATTATATCAAAACCCTTAGGGTAGGGCAACACCATACAATGGATCCTATTATGGAAGGGATCATCTCCTGATCACTTGCCTCTTCGAGGGAGCTTCCTCCTAATGAGCTTCAGCTCCAAATACAATAATTCTCTTCATATCTCATTACATTGCTTGAACCCATTTATATAGTGCTACCATCACCTAAGAACATTCTAGAGGAGGAATCTTCTAGAAGTAGAACCTTCTAAGAATTCCTCTTACATTTATTTTATCTAACTACCATAGTGGGCCTTATTTAATAGTATAGTAGACCTAGTTCACCTTACATTGAATTCTTGAGGTCTGCCATAAGAAACCTCTCTTGCATTTTATCCAAAGAATCTTGAATACTATGAAAACTATCATTGAGGCCATCTGCAAGGTCATGCAATCTAGCATCCAATGTGTGATACAATTGGGATTTGAATGCTTCAGTAATTTGTAGAATTTCTTTGACTGTTTGAGAGGAAATAGCCATCTGAGAGCCCTATTAACTCTTTGGTCCCGTAGCCATCATGAAAAACCCAAAAAATAGAACAATAAGTTACGACAGAAAATCACGGATTTTTCTGGAAAACCCTAAAAAACTATTGAATTTAAAATGCTCATAAATTCACTTCCCGAACTCCGTTTTGGCTGATTTTTTTTTTTTAAATTGGGTGAAATTGTGATAGGAACTTAGATCTAAAATTTGTTTTGGAAAATTCGGTCTCCAGCTGCTACAGAAATAAATAAAAAATTGTGTCGCCGTCCGTGGAAAAAACCCTAAAACATTGCAGATTTTAAAACTTCAATATCTTGACTTCCCAGACACCGTTTCGGATGATTTATTTTTTCAACTTAGGTGTTTTTCTGAAAGGAACTCATATATGCAACCTGTTTCTGCAAATTTTTCATATAAATATACCAAAAATTTATGGAATGTCGTGGCCCTCTTTTTTCTTCTCCGAAAAAAAATCTACAAAAATAAAAAATAGTTGCCCACAATGTCTTCCAAAGAAAGTGCTTTGATACCACTTGTTAAGATCCAAATAATTGAATACAAAATCACCACAACATATATACAAGAACAATATGCAAAATCTTATTTATTATATCAAAACCCTTAGGGTAGGGCAACACCATACAATGGATCCTATTATGGAAGGGATCATCTTCTGTTCACTTGCCTCTTCGAGGGGGCTTCCTCCTAATGAGATTCAGATCCAAATACAATAATTCTCTTCATATCTCATTACATTGCTTGAACCCCTTTATATAGTGCTACCATCACCTAAGAACATTCTAGAGGAGGAATCTTCTAGAAGTAGAACTTTCTAAGAATTCCTCTTACATTTATTATATCTAACTACCCATTTATTATATATAACTACCATAGTGGGCCTTATTTAATAGTATAGTGAACCTAGTCCACCTTACATTGAATGGCCTCCACTATTATCACTATGGGCCCTATGCCCCCCCCCCACTACCTCTCTAACTACCTTACAGGAAACTTGTTGTAACATTTTCCACTTGACCATATTGACTGAAATATTGTTGTGCATTTGGTGGAGACTCCTCAATTTCATTCTCAAACTTGCTTCCGAAAAGATTCTCATATGGAGTATATGAGAAGTTAAAATCTTGCACTTGAAGATTGGAATTCTCATTTTCAATTTCAACAATAAGACTTGATTCAATTTTGTTTTCAATTTTTGATTAGATTTTTCTTCTGGATCAGTCACCTCATTATATTTCACCCATATTGGAGAGGGTGGGTGGGAAACAACATTGACAACACTAGAAAGGGAATATGGGTGGATTCTTGGATGTACTTTTCAACAAATAAAGCTTCCAACGCATCCCAACTGGTAATGGTCCTAGGAAGCAATGAAAAGAATGATTCACGATAATTCCCATTCAAAGTTTGTGAAAATAATTGACATGTAATATTATCTTCAGAGATATTGAAAACGTCACATGTACTTTTGAATTTAATTTTTTTTTCTCTGCATCCTATGAAGTATTCCTAAATAACGTGGAACATTTTTCAATAGAAATGTATGGCATTTGATAATCTACTTCTTGTAGATTTAAATGGCTTCTATGCAACAACTTCCTTCTTTGGGTACCTCTCCTTTTTGCTATGTCTTGAAAATCCATTGATGGGATTAGTGGAGAAGGCAAAGGAGCATCACAACATGAATGAAATAATTTGGTGGAGTTTCCATGAGGATTTTCTTGAGATTATGGAATCTTTCCAATGGAGTCGCCCGAGAGTTCATCCTCCTGAGTCTCAACCATGTTTTTATAAATCTCGTTCATCTAGAACAAGTAGCAGTCTCTTTGAATCTTCTTTTCAAAACATTGAACCATGGAGACTCTGATTCTTGAATCAAATCTGGAAAAAAAAACTCAGATACCTTCAAAATAAATCATTCCCAGTATGGTATCCAAAAATGTTGATCTTAAAGACTATTTTACGGCCTTTGATTCAACCTCGCGAGGATACAATCCCCCTACATTTTTAAAGAGGTGATACTCCTCTATTTGTATTAAAGATGTAGCCGGTGTTCTTGGATTAGACTGTCAAATGGGATAATGCTAAACAACAAACCCCAAATTCTTTATTGCTTCATTTTTTGTATAAAATGGTTCTTGATAACCAAATTTCTCCTTGAGTGTGATATTTGCTTGGAAATGGACCAAGAAACTTCTTAACAATAAAAAGATAAATAATGGATTCAATATCAAAATAAATACATGATCAAATTCATTATAACATCCCTTTGAAACACATTCAAGTAGAATATGTAACCATATTTTCTCACAGGAAAAAGAGTGAAATGGGGTTGATCACTTCAGATAACTTTAAATGATTTTGCATTTAAAACTGAAAATAATATGATGAGCACACTCCAGAAACATCATACTTAGAAATTTCAAAGTCTGAGAAATCAGTAAATGTATTCCCCGAATTATTTTTCTAGGGAGTTCAATACACAAAAGATATGTCACATTACAAAGCATTTACGTAAATTGATTGACTAATGCTCATAAATAAAGCCTGCCAAATACAATAACTACACTTGTAGAAAAAACAGGTTTACATTATCAGTCATATATATGGTTTTAAACACTCTTATTGATATTTTAGGAGGAGGCCTAGAAGAATAAAATAAAAACACTCAAACTCGGCCTTATGCTCAGTTTCAGACATACAAGCACAAAGCCTTGCGAGAAAATGTGTAGCAGAAGAAGTAAGAAAATGGAGATCTGTATTTGTAGATGAAAAAGTTGGTTTCATACTAAAGGCTGAAAAAAATTATATTTTGATTATCTCACCCTTTATTTTATGGTGCTCTGCTCCTTTTAAATATGCTCCCAATGCTTCTTTGAGATGTTTTTCCCTGGCAATCAGGGTTTGTGTTCTTTTGGAAGTTTCCAATGTGCTTCTTCTTTCTGGAATGAAGAGTAGATACTATAAATAAATTATTTATTAAACACTCATTAATTAATTCATTCATTGAAATTTGTGCCTTCAAGTGGGACCTACTTCACCTTTTTATAAAATTTATTTAATTAACTTTTATTTTCCAAACTTTGAAGTTGACTGCCTGAACAACATCGACTATCTTTTAATTTTATGATCTTGATAAGTGACTTATCAACCATGGAAACCATTCTAGAAATAGTATTAATTATTTTTTCTTTACAATGAGCCATCTTGAGCTAAATTTGGAGTTTTAGATCTCAACTTATAGCCTCAGGAAGTTGAGGTTCCAAATAAATTTCCCAACAAGTCATGAAAAGAGAACTAACTTTGTTTTAATTTTTGAAATGATAATTGAAACATTAAACCATTGAAACATATCCCATTTTCTTCCTTGTCAAATCAAATTTCCAACGAGTTATGTTTTTCCCAAAACGGATGTTTGGATCAAGAGTTATGAGCTCTGGAAGATGGAGACTCAACCACTATCGATTTGGTTCATGGGAAAATATTGTCCCTTGATTTGATTTCTCCTTTGTTAATCCCAAATGCATTGTGGGGGGGTGAAAAATCAGTGTTTATAATGAATACGCCTCCCTTTTCAATCATGTGTGAAATAAAGGAACTTATGGAAGCCTTAGTGTAGCTCTCATTCCTTAGAAAAATCCATTGCTTGGTGATATTTTGGTTGCCCAATCATCACCCAGTCACTGCCCAATCAACCTGTGAATGCTCGACACATCACGTCCATGTGTCATCCGAGGGTAGGTCCTCCTCACTACCATGTGTCAACCAGGGATAGGTCCACATCACTGCCATGTCTCACCCAGGGATAGGTCCACGTCACTGCCACATGTCACAATATGGTAGGTCCATGAAAATGGGGACGAAACTTTGAATATGAAATAATATTAAAATATTAAATGAAGTGTTTGTAGAAGTGAGGAGGTAAATGAGGTAGGTGATGAGGTTAAACTCATTAAAATGAGGGTATGGTCTCCGACATCCAGGAGTGGAAGGTGGAAATTAGGGTGATAGTGATAAGTCATGTGGGCTAGAAGTGATGCAGGAGCATCGAGAGCATGGATACGGGTATGTCAAAAACCCATGACAAGGATGCTAATAATGGTGATGCAAGGGGAATAAAAGTAAAGGTCTCCATATCATGATGAAAAAATGGTTGATGAACCATATATGAGAAAAAATTTCCTAGTGAACCGACAGATACAATGGTTGGTGACCCATGTATTTCGATGGATGGTTACTTTTTTATATGGTCTTCAACAATGTTTATGTTTGAAGGTACATGAGGACAAAGAGCAGAGAAGACAAAGAAAATGAAGATGAAATGAGTTCAAGATACCAAGTAAAAAAGAGACATAATGGCGTCACAAGTGTTTGTTAAGGAAGAAGTATGATATAATCCCTACTTGTGATCATGAATAATTAAATAAATGATATGATGCTTTGTAATAAGGTAGACTAATTCTAGAATTCTATGTGGGTGTGAGAGATGAGGGGAAATTAGAAGAGTTAAGGATGGATATGTCTTGAGAGATTCATGGAGATATTGTGGAGGAAGTTGTGGAGATAGTTATGAAAATGTAAGCAGGAATTACCAAAGCCAAAGGGAAAGCTCATGGAAATGTAATCAGTGCTCAACACATATATCAAGATTCTAGATCAAACACAAAATTCCAAGAGGAATTTAATCGACAACCAGGTGCAGAGGACAATCATTTTCTTATTTGATCCACAAATTTAGATGAAGGCCAAGATTTGATGCTTGTACTTCTATGAAAGGATCAATGGTCGTTTTCCTAATCCATATCCGTCAGCTGGAGTTGTGATTCGAGAGGGATTTCACTATAATTCTTATTTCCCTAGTGATGTGATAGTCATGCCTAAGATTCTTGATGATGGTTTGATTGAGTATGAATATGGAACACCTGCAATAGAATATTAGATGGGAAAATATGTAGTCACATTCTAGTCCTGGGCAACCGAGCCCGAGATGGAGGAGAAAAAATTGATGGGGTTCAAATGGATTTTTATCTTTTCACTCATTCTTCTTCAAACTGGTTTCTATAGAAGATGGAAATGGGTTCCTACTATATGAAAATGTTTGTGCTCTGTATGTAGGTGAAGAGTGGCAGTGGGGATATAACTCTTTGGTAGCAACAAGTATTGGTATTTCTCCTATTGCAAGAATTGGTTTGAAATTTTCTTCAAGGACACTTTATATTGCCATTATTCATGAAGGATGATACAAATAAAGTCATTCCAACACTTGAAAAACAGAGTACACGATGATCTGGAATTATGCAGAGTAAAAATACGTGGGGAAACAAAAAAAATTCTACAGGAGTTACACAGTGATCTGGAATTATGCATATTTTAATTGGATCAAGTTCCAACATGGTATAATTGGTTTTAAGGTGACATGGAGGATGATGATCTATAGAATTGGCATCTGAATAGATATTTTCCAATTTGTTTGGAATCAAGAATGTCTATGAATAGCATGGTCACGATTGACCATAAAAATAGGATCAAAGAACAAATATAATCTTATCTATTGTCTTAGATCCAAAACTTTATGTAACTAATCTCTATGATTAGGCCAAGCAACAATTTGATCCCCTTGCTTGGAAATAAAAAAGTTTATTTCTATATATTGTAAAGAAGAGAAGTGACATATGAAGGAGGCTATTGAACATTCAAATAACACTTGGCAAGGAGTCAATAGTCAAAGGATACAAGTGGAAAAGGGCATCTTCAACATTCCATATTTTAAGGAATTTGACTCTAGCAGCTTCCCAACGTTCGAGACACCTCTTGCATCTATCTCGAGATCTTTTATTAGCCAAGAAATTTGAGTTCATGTTGATCACATCATTTTTAGAGCTATTTTTGGGAGACATAGAAAATCTAGCAGTAGTTACGGGATATAGTTCCATATTTGAAGCAACCTTTGATTCCAACAGTTCCAAGCTTTATGCAAGCAAATAATTGATATGTTATTTTGATTTCATTTCCAAAAAACTAGCAGTAGTTTGTTTATGATTTTTATTATTTAAACTATCACTTCTAAGTGATAAAAGGGAGAGGGGAAAGAGTTGCAGAGGGGTTGAATACCTATTTTTGGATTGATATTGCATATCTATATATTGTTTTGATCTACCTTTCCTATGTAAAGAATTTAGTTGCTAATGAAATCAATGGCTAGTCTGTAATCTTTCTATGTTTATCATCTTCATGTTTTCTTCTAAAACACTTCAAGCTCATGTTATACGAGCTTATGAAAAATGATTTTTGTGTTGAGAAGGTTTCTTTAAAGGGTTTTTAGTAATCTTTGCCACATCGGTGTTTTTCTCCTTAAATCTTATTTATAATGAATTCTAGATAAAGGTTTATTCCTATGTTGCATAAAGACATTAAAGACAAGATTTGTTATTGGTGTATTTATCAGGTTTTTTTTTCCCCTTCTCTCAATCACATCACTTAAATCTTAAATCTCTAGCCATTATTTTTGTTTACCTGACTTGTTGCACCTAGGTAAGTGATTTTAATAGATTAGATCATTATTCCCTTTCAAATCAAGCAAGGATTTATCTATCTTAAAACCCCTATTGAACATTTTGAAACAAGGTGTGCTAGGATTGACTCAATAGCAGTCTTGAGTCAACTTCTAGTGCTAAAACATGCTCAGCTTCATTATAACATCCCTCTTAAACATATGCAAGTAGACTATGTAACCATATTTTCTCACAAGAAAAAGAGTGAAATGGGGTTGATCACTTCAAAGAACTTTAAATGATTTTTCATTTAAAAATGAAAAGAATATGATGAGCACACTCAAAAAATATCATACTCGTAAATCTCAAAGTATGAGAAATCAATAAACTTATTCCCAGAATTAATTCTCTGGGGAGTTCAATACATAAAAGATATGTGACATTAGAAAGAATTTTAGTAAATTGATTGACTAATGCTCAGAAATAAAGTCTACCAAATGCAAGAACTACACATGTAGACAACACTGGTCTACATTGTCAGTCATATATATGGTTGGAAAAAACTCCTATTGATATTTTAGGAGACCTGGAAGAATAAAATAAAAACACTCAAACTTGGCCTTATGCTCAATTTCAGACATACAAGCACAAAGCCTTGCGAGAAAATGTGTAGCAAAAGAAGTAAGAAAATGGATATATGTATTTGCAAATGAGAAAATTGGTTGCATACTGAAGGTTGAACAAATGTTATTTTTATGATCTCACAATTTATTTGATGGTGCTCTGCTCCTTTTAAATATGCTCCCAATAATTCTTTGAGATGTTTTTCTCTAGCAGTTAGGGTTTTTGTTCTTTTGAAAGTTTCCCATGTGCTTCTTCTTTTTGGAATGAAGAGTAGATCCTGTAAATAAATTATTTATTAAACACTCATTAATTAATTCATTCATTGAAATTTGTACCTCCAAGTGGTACCTACTTCACCTTTTTATAAAAGTTATTTAATAAAAATTTATTTTCCAAAATTTGAAGTTGACTGCCTGAAAAACATTGAATGTATTTTAATTTTATGAGCATCATAGGTGAGTTATCAGCCATGGAAACCATTCGATAAATAATATTCATTATTTTGTCTTTCCAATGAGCCATCTCGAGCGAAATTTGAAGGTTTGGATCTCAACTTATAGCCCAGGAAGTTGAGGTTCCAAATATATTTCCCAACAAGTCATGAAAACATAACTTTTATTTTACTTTTTGGAATGATCATGGTCAAATAAAACCATTGAAACCTACCCCACTTTCTTTCTTGTCAAATCACCTTTCCAACAAGGTATGGTTTTCCGAAAACAGATGTCTGGATCAAGAGTTATGAGCTACAGAAGATGGAGACTCAACCACTGTTGATTTGGTTCATGGATAAATCTTGTACCTTGGCTTGTTCATACTTTGTTAATCCCAAATTCACATTTGTGGGTGAGAGAGAATCAATGTTTATAGTGACCTTTATATCATTCATGTGAAATAAGGAACTATGGAGATCACTTGAGTGTAGCTCTAGTTCCTTAGAAAATTCATTCCCTTATTGTTAATATTTTGGTTGCCTAGTCACTACCCAATCATCACCCAGTCCTTGCCAAGTCAGCTTGTGAATTCGACATGTCATGTCCATGTCATCAAAGGGTAAGGTACTCCCTCACTACTACATGTCCCTTGGGGATAGGTCCCACATCAGCACCATGTGTCTGGGGAAAGATCCTACTATTGCATGTCCACAATATGGTAGGTCCTCCCTCACTACAGGTGTCCTAGGGATAGGTCCCATCAACGCCATGTGTCCTCCTCACTACTACATGTCACCCAGGGATAGGTCCACATCACTGCCATGTGTCACCCAGGGAAAGATCCACACCACTATTGCATGTCACAATATGGTAGGTCCTCCTCACTACTAGGTGTCACCTAGGGATAGGTCCACATCACTGCCATGTGTCACCCAGGGAAAGATCCACATCATTTTTGCATGTCACAATATGGTAGGTCCATGAAAAAGGGGAAGAAACTTAGAATAAGAAATACTATTAAAATATTAACTGAAGTGTTTGTAGAGTTACAAAAATGAGGAGGTAAAGGAAATAGGTGAGGAGGTAAAACTAAAAAAAATGACCAAGTATGAGGTGCAAAAAGGGGAATGGACGTGAAATATGGTGAATGAGAAAATAGACTAAGTGTAAAAGTGAGTAAAGAAATAAGATAAGTAGATAAGTCATAAAGGTTATAAATGATGAGTCATGCAAGTTGTAAGTCATGCATAAGTGGAAAGTGGAAATGAGGGTATGGTCTCCCGCATCCGGGAGTGGAAGGTGGAAATGAAGGTGATAAGTGATAAGTCATGTGGGTTAGAAGTGATGAAAAAGCATCGAGATCGTGGCTATGGGTATGTAAAGAAAACATGATGAGGATGATGATGGTGGTGATGATGCAAGGGAAATAAAAGTGCAAGTCTACCTATCATGACGAAAAAATGGTTGATGAACCATGTACAAGAAAGAGTTTCGATACAGTGGCTGGTGACCCATGTATTCTGACGGATGGTTTTTTTTTATATGGAATTCGACAATGTTTATGTTTGCAGGTACATGAGGGAAAATAGAAAAGAAGAAAAATAAAATGAAGATGAAATGATTTCAAGGGACCAAGAGAAAAAAAGACATAATGGGGTCACAA
Organism: Picea sitchensis; assembly: GCA_010110895.2. Lineage (NCBI taxonomy): Eukaryota > Viridiplantae > Streptophyta > Pinopsida > Pinales > Pinaceae > Picea > Picea sitchensis. The sequence continues at coordinate 126,099 of SNQJ01S0003351.1, forward strand.
GTTTTTTTTAAGGAAGGAGTATGATATAATCCCTACTTGTGATCATGAATAATTAAATAAATTATATAATTCTTTGTAATAAGGTAGACTAATTCTATAAGTCTAAGTGAGTGTGAGAGATGAAGGGAAATGAGAAGAGTTAAGGATGGATATGTCTTGAGAGATTCATGGAGATATTTTGGAGGAAGTTGTGGAGATAGTTATGGAGATGGTTTGAACCAACCATCTAAATTTGTAATAATTGTTATGGTCACCTATAGTTATATAAGGGACCATTTGTACACTAAATAAATATGTAATAATTGTTATGATAACCTATAATTATATAAGTGACCATTTGTACACTAAAGAAAGATATACATGAATAATAAAGATATACCATAATTGTTTGATAAATAAAATTCCCCTTCGGGGGTTTTCGAGCATATTTTCCCTATGTCCCTTGCTTTGCAAATTTAGGATATGTGTGTTTTTAATTTCACTTAAATTTGGTATAGAGAGAGTGAAGTTTGAGAAACTCACTCAGTATTAATTCGTTTTGTTATTTGGCATAGAGTTGAATCGCGTCGAGGATTGGTGTTTTGGTGTTGCGTGGAGAGTAATTGAAGCATAGACAACGTTGAAAATAATTTGGAATGTGCTTGATCTTAGAGACTTGAAGTAGCATGGTCGAGCGTGAACAAGCAACGTGGAAGAGGCATGCAAGGGCAGCATGGATGGAAGAATAAAGTTGAGTGAAAGTTGAAGTCACTAGTTATCTGCATGGAACAATCCTTGAATGATAAAGTTTCATGGTTGGTAGGCAAGATAATAGGCTTGGCAGGAATATCGGGTTGAATAACCCTCTCGTTGTCCATCTCTCTCAATCAAATTGTCAACATTTCTAGTTAGAGAACATGGGCATGTTTGAAATATAACTTCTCATGTAGCACTGCATGCTTTCATTGGTAGAAAATATCTCAGTGTAGCATATATTGGCCTTTACAAATATTCTCCATATCAAGCATGGACTAGGGAATTTGCATCGAATACCAAAAATCTTATTGAGCCTATGTCAAATTTAATGAGAAGAGGATCATATATTGAAGAACGCAGACCTGTTGGAGTGGTTTTAATGAGACGGTGATTATCCAGAGAAGAATGCGAGCCTATTGAGAAAAAAGGTACAAACATCGCTACCAATTTCTCAGGATTGGTATAATTAAGAATATGGAGAGCATCCATATCACATAAACACACAAATGATAATTTGTATTACACACTTACACTCAGATACATTAGGTATAGATAGTTGGAGTCAGATCCAACTGATTCTAAACATGGGTGGAGGAGTTGAGGGAATATCTCAACATACTCCAACAAATCCTTAAACTAATCTCCAAACTATAGTATGCAGTATTAATGAAGCATTATCTCTAACATGTATCAATACAGTTTGTTCAGTGATCACATAGGGGCTGAGGAGCAACACCCCAAACAAGTTCATTTAAACTCCCATTGCTCAAATACTCGACATCTTTAGTTGTGAGTTGTTAACAATGCATGGAGAAGAATTCACAATTAGTCGCCAGAGAAACCATCGTGGTTGAGCTAACCTACGTGGAAGAAATTATAGGTATAATTAACGTTCAAGCTACCATTTTATTTGTGTAATTGTTGTTTTGAAATAAAGGAACTTATGGAAGTCTTAGTGTATCTCTTGTTTCTTAGAAAAATTCATGCCTTGGTAATATTTTGATCGCCCAGTCACTACCCAATCATTTCCTAGTCACTACCCAATCAATGTGTGAATTCCTGACACATCGCATCCATGTGTCACCTGAGGGTAGGTCTTCCTCACTACCACATGTCACCCAGGGATAGGTCCACATCACTGCCACATGTCACCCAAGCATAGGTACATGTCACTTCCACATGTCCCAATATGGTAGGTCCATTGAAAGGGGGAAGAAATGTAGAATAAGAAATAATATTAAAATATTAAATGAAGTGTTTGTGGAGTCACGAAAATGCAGAGGTAAAAGAGATAGTTGAGGAGGTAAAACGTGGTAAAATTATAAGTGAAAATTCAATTGGGGGGGATGAGAAATGTAGAAAAATCTCGCATCCGCAATACGAAAATAAACTAAGTGTAAAAGTGAGTAAATAAATAAGGTAAGTGTGGGTGATAATTCATATGGGTGATAATTCATAAGGGTGATAAGTCATAAGTCATGTGGGTGATAATTCATAAGGCTTAGAAGTCATGTAGGAATGGAACGTGGAAATGAGGGTATGGTCGCATGAATCCACATTCAAAAGTCGAAAGCAAACTAAGTATAAGACTCAGTAAAAATAGAGTGTAAAACCTAGTAAAATGACAAATTCATGAAGGGTGCAATTTGGGTAATGCGGAAGATAGAGGTGAAAATTGAGGGTCACACGATTGTGGGTCTGCAGACATGGAGAAACTCGGTTCTAAGACATGTTGGATTCCTACATCATTACATCATTACTCTTTCAAGACATAAAAATGACTAAGTGTAAGAAGAGAAAAATGTGGTAAGTCATGAAAAACGACTACGTATTGGGGAGGTAAGTAGTAGGGTTACGTGAGTCATAGAGTTACATGAAAATATGGAAATAAAAATGAAATATGAAATATGGAAAAAGGAAATGAAAACAAAAAAGAAATAGTAAAACTAAAATGGAAAATGGAAATGAATTGTGACAATAATAATGAAAATGAATAAGTGGACATGGAAAATGAAATGAATTATGAAAATGACTAAGTGGTGGGTATTATGAAAATTAACTAAGTGGATAATGAAAATGGAATTATTAAAATGAACATGGAAATGAATTATGAAAATGACTATTTGGTGGGTATTATGAAAATTAACTAAGTGGATAATGAAAATGGAAATGGGTTAGTATGAAAATGGTGAAGTATGGAAATGGTGTGGAGGATTGGAAACATGTCTAAGTATGGAGAGTAGTGAGAAAGGAGAGTAAAGTGGAAAGAAGGAAAAATGGCTAAGTATGAATTATGGAGAGTGGAGAATGAGGAAAATAGAAAAATGGCTAAGTATGAGGCAACAATATGTGGGAGAAAAATGGCATATCTAGGGCATATGAGCTATGCTTTAGATTATGTAAAGTGTTGAAGAGAGTTAGGACATAGAGATATATAGTGATAATCTTGGAATAAGTATTTTCCATTTGTTAGTATCTCTTTTTTTGTTTTCTTCTCTTCTTTTTTTTAAAAAGAAACTATCCTTGTTAGACTTTCATGATGAAGAATTGTAAAAATGAATCTGATTGGAAATGTGTTGGGTCTTCACGGTCAATAGTTGAAGATTATTTAGAAATTTTCAAGTCTAATTGAAAAAATAAATAACATTGGTCTCTATTTGAAAAAAAATGAGTTCACATATATACCCCAATCACTCAGTTGATGGGTGTCAAGAAAACACATCAACATTTGGCTCCAATTGTGGGACAGTAACCCCCTAGGGGTTGCTGAGAATCCATAATATTGGTTCAATTTCCTTATCCATTGAGCTTTGGATTCATATTCAAACATTATCCCCATCTAGCAATTGCTTTATTATGCAAAACTTTGACTGAAGAAATAAACTATGTATAAACAAGATATACCTACCCTAACCTACTTGGAGGAAAGGGACACTTTTCAGGTGTAAGTATATTTCCAATGGAGTCATTCAAGCATCCAACTGATTTGCAAAATGAACTTCAAAATTGGGGAACATATCGGGGCTACTATCAAATAGTCAATAATATGCCCAAAGCATACTAAAGTAAAACTGAGTCAGATATGCCCAAAATCTAATTGCTTTTCTTGGCTAACAATTCTTTGGAACCATGATTCAATAAAATCAACTCCTGGTTGCTCATGAGTGTTGCAGTCTTTGGTTGGATGATAATTTTCCCATTTGAAAATATTTTCATCTTTCTTCTTATCCCCAACCATATCCAAGATTCTTGATTCATTGGTAATGTCCTAAAACTATTCTTCCTTCATGCAATGGAAATAGTTCCCATCATTGTTCTCAAGATTAATTTCTTCCACTAATTCTTCTTGCTGCCAATTTTCTTGTGACTTTTAATCATCAAGATGCATCCATTGCATACCTATTGCAACATTTTCCACTTGAGCATATTGGATGAAATATTTTTGTGCATTTGGTCGAGACTCCTCAATTTAATTCTCAAACTTGTTGCCCAAAAGATTCTCATATGGAGTATATGAAAAGTTGAAATCTTGAACTTGAAGATTGGAATTCTCATTTTCAATTTCAACAATAAGACTTGATTCAGAAAGTTTTTTCAATGTTTGATTAGATTTTTCTTTTGAATCAGCTACTTCATTATCTTACACTCATATTGGAGAGGGTGGGTGGGAAACAACATTGACAACACCAGAAATGGAATATGGGTGCACTCTTGGATGTACTTTTCAACAAATGAAGTTTCCAACACATCCCAACTGGTAATGGTCCTAGGAAGCAATGAAAAGAACCATTCACAATAATTCCCATGCAAAGTTTGTGAAAATAATTGACATGTAATATTATCTTCAGAGATATTGAAAACATCACATGTACTTTTGAATTTTTATTTATTTTTGCTCTGGATCCTATGAAGTATTCCTAAAGAATGTGGGACATTTTTCAATAGAAATGTCTAGCATTTGATAATCTACTTCTTGCATATTTAAATGGTTTCTATGCAACAACTACCTTCTTTGGGTACCTCTCCTTTTTTCTATGTCTTGAAAAGCCATTGATGGGATTTGTGGAGAAGGAAAAGGAGCATCACAACATGAATGAAATAATTTAGTGGAGATTTCATGAGTATTTTCTTGAGATTATGGAATCTTTCCAATAGAGTTTCCTTGGAGTTCATCCTCCTGAGTATTTGATGGTTCTTGTCTCTTCAAAGATTTTTATATTTTACTTGTGCCCAAAGATACAAAAACATTATATTTGAGGCCATTCAAATATCTCTCAATCATCTGTTTATAAATCTCGTGCATCTAGAACAAGTAGTAGTCTCCTTGAATCTCCTTTTCAAAATATTGAACCATGGAGACTCTAGTTCCTCAATCAAATATGGAAAAAAACTCATATACCTTCAAAATAAATCATCCCCAGTATGGTATCCAAAAATGTTTATCTTAAAGACTATTTTATGTCCTTTGATTCAACCTCACGAGGATACAATCTCCCTGCATTTTTAAAGAGGTGATACTTCTCTATTTGTATTAAATATGTAGCCATTGTTCTTGGACTAGACTATCAAATGGGATAATGCTAAACAGCAAACCCTGAATTCTTTATTGCTTCATTTTTTATATAAAATGGTTCTTGATAACCAAATTTCTAGTGCGATATTTGCTTGGAAATGGACCAATCAACTTCTTAACGATAAAAAGATAAAGAATGGCTTCAATATCAAAATAAATACATGATCAGCTTCATTACAACATCTCTTTGAAACACATTCAGGTAAAATATGTAACCATAGTTTCTCACAAGAAAAATATTGAAATGGGGTTGATCACTTCAGATAACTTTAAATGATTTTGCATTTAAAACCGAAAATAATATGATGAACACACTCAAAAAATATCATACTTAGAAATTTCAAAGTCTGAGAAATCAGTAAATTTATTCCCCGAATTAGTTTTCTGGGGAGTTCAATACATAAAAGATATGTCACATTACAAATCATTTTAGTAAATTGATTGACCAATGCTCATAAATAAAGCCTTCCAAATGCAAGAACTACACTTGTAGACAAAATTGGTTTACATTATCAATCATATATATGGTTGTAAACACTCTTATTGATATTTTACGTCAAGGCTTGGAAGAATAAAATAAAAACACTCAAACTCGGCCTTATGCTCGGTTTTAGACATACAAGCACAAAGCCTTGCGTGAACATGTGTAGCAGAAGAAGTAAGAAAATGCAGATATGTATTTGCAGATGAAAAAGTCGGTTTAATACTGAAGGCTGAAAAAATTATATTTTGATTATCTCACCCTTTATTTTATGGTGATATGCTCCTTTTAAATATGCTCTCAATGCTTCTTTGAGATTTTTTTCCCTGGCAGTTAGGGTTTTTATTCTTTTGGAAGTTTCCCATGTGCTTCTTCTTTGTGGAATGAAGAGTAGATCCTATAAATAAATTATTTATTAAACACTCATTAATTAATCAATTCATTGAAATTCATGCCTTCAAGTACTTCGCCTTTTTATAAAAGTTATTTAATAAACTTTTATTTTCCAAACTTTGAAGTTGACTACCTGAACAATATCGACTATATTTTAATTTTCTGAGCATGATAAGTGACTTATTAGCCATGTAAACCATTCTAGAAATAGTATTCATTATTTTTTCTTTCCAATGAGCCATCTTGAGACAAATTTGGAGTTTTGGATCTCAACTTATAACCTCGGGAAGTTGAGGTTCTAAATAAATTTCCCAACAAGTCATGAAAAGAGAACTAAATTTTATTTTAATTTTTGGAATGATCATGGAAAAATTAAACCATTGAAACCTATCTCATTTTCTTCCTTGTCAAATCACATTTCCAACGAGATATGGTTTTCTGAAAATGGATTTTTGGATCAAGAGTTATGAGCTCTAGAAGATGGAGACTCAACCACTATTGATTTGGTTCGTGGAAAAATCTTGTCCCTTGATTTGATTTCTCCTTTGTTAATCCCAAATGCATTGTGGGGGGGGTGAAGAAATAATGTTTATAATGAATACGCCTCCCTTTTCAATCATGTGTGAAATAAAGGAACTTATGGAAGCCTTAGTGTAGCTCTCGTTCCTTAGAAAAATCCATTCCTTGGTAATATTTTGGTTGCCCAATCATCGCCCAGTCACTGCCCAGTCAACATGTGAATGTCTGACACATCGCATCCATGTGTCATCCGAGGGTAGGTCCTCCTCACTACCATGTGTCACCCAAGGATAGTTCCACATCACTGCCATGTCTCACCCAGGGATAGGTCCACGTCACTGCCACATGTCACAATATGGTAGGTCCATGAAAAGGGGGGAGAAACTTAGAATATGAAATAATATTAAAATATTAAATGAAGTGCTTGTAGAGTGAGGAGGTAAATGAGGTAGGTGAGGAGGTTAAACTTAGTAAAATGACCAAGTATGAGGTGCAAAAAGAGCAATGGAGAGTGAAATATGGTGAATGAGAAAATAGACTAAGTGTAAAAGTGAGTAAAATGACCAAGTATGAGGTGCAAAAAGAGAAATGGAGATTGAAATATGGTGAATGAGAAAATAGACTAAGTGTAAAAGTGAGTAAAGAAATATGATAAGTACACGTGATAAGTCATGCGGGTGATAAGTGATAAGTCAGGCGGGTTGAAATTCATGCAGGAGTGGAAGGTGAAAATGAGGGTATGGTCTCCCACATCCAAGAGTAGAAGGTGGAAATGAGGGTGATAAGACATAAGGGTGATAGTGATAAGTCATGCAGGTTATAAGTGATGCAGGAGCATCGAGATCATGGCTACGGGTATGTCAAAAACCCATGATGAGGATGATGATAATGGTGATGCAAGGGGAATAAAAGTACATGTTCGCATATCATGATGAAAAAATTGTTGATGAACCATATATGAGAAAAAGTTTCCTAGTGAACCGGAAGATACAGCGGCTGGTGACCCATGTATTCTGACGAATGGTTACTTTTTTATATGGTCTTCGAAATTGTTTATGTTTGTAGGTACATGAGGACAAAGATGAGAGAAGACAAATAAAATGAAGATGAAATGAGTTCAAGGGGCCGAGTTAAAAATATACATAATGGGGTCACAAGTGTTTATTAAGGAAGGGATATGATATAATCCCTACTTGTGATCAAAATAAATTATATGATGCTTTGTAATAAGGTAGACTAATTCTAGAAGTCTATGTGAGTGTGAGAGATGAGGGGAAATGAAAAGAGCTAAGGATGGATATCTCTTAAGATATTCGTGGAGATATTATGGAGGAAGTTGTGGAGATAGTTATGGAGATGGTTTGAACCAACCATCTAAATATGTAATAATTGTTATCGTCACCTATAGTTATATAATGGACCATTTKTACACTAAATAAATATGTAATAATTGTTATGGTAACCTATAGTTATATAAGGGACCATTTGTACACTAAATAAATATATATCGGAATGGTTTGATAAATAAAATTCCCCTTCACAGGTTTTGGAGAATATTTTCCCTATGTCCCTTGCTTTGCAAATTTAGTATATGTGTGTTTTTAATTTTTCCTCTGACCCCATCATTTGGTATCAGAGAGAGTGAAGTTTGAGAAACTCACTCAGTATTAATTCATTTTGTTGTTTGGCATAGAGTTGAATGGCATCGAGGATTTGTGTTTTGGTTGTTGCATGGAGAGTAATTGAAGCATAGACAGTGTTGAAAATAATTTGGAATGTGCTAGAGCATAGAGATTTGAAGTAGCATGGTCGAGCGTGAACAAGCAGTATGGAAGAGGCATGCAAGGGAAGCATGGATGGAAGAATAGAGCTTAGTGAAAGTTGAAGTCACTGGTTATCTGCATGGACGAATCGTTGAATGATAAAGTTGCATGGCTGGTAGGTAAGAGAATAGGCTTGGCAGGAATATCTGGTTGAAGAACCCTCTCTTTGTCCATCTCTCTCGATCAAATTGTCAACATTTCTAATTAGAGGACATGGGCATGTTTGAAATATAACTTCTCATGTAGCACTACATGCTTTCATTGGTAGAAAATATCTCAATGTAGCATATATTGGCCTTTACAAATATTCTCCATATCAAACATGGACTAGGCCATTTGCATCGGATACCAAAAATCTTATTGAGATTGTGGAAAATTTAATGAGAAGAGGATCATATATTGAAGAACTCGGACCTATTGGAGTGGTTTGAATGAGACAGTGATTATTCATAGAAGAATGCGAGCTTATTGAGAAAAAAGGCACAAACATGGCTATCAATTTCTCAGGATTGGTATCAATAATAATAATAATAATATATTTTTAAGGTCACTATCAAGCTAGAAACCAAATTGGTGTATGAGACCCCCTCCCCTCAACAATTTTACTGGTAAAGTCTACAGAGGTATACATACCCCACCCTTTCTGGTTTTGAACATGTGACCTTTTAGGAGGAAACACATGTTCTTAACCATTAGACCCACTCAAACTGTATCATGTTCGGTGATCACATCGGAGCTGAAGAGCAGCACCCCAAACAAGTGCATTTGAACTCCCATTGCTCAAATACTTGATATTTGATAGCTTTAGTTGTAGTTGTGAGTTGTCAACAATGCTTGGAGAAGAAGTCACAATTAGCCACTAGAGAAACCATCGTGGTTGAGCTAACCTCCGTGGAAGAAATTATAGGTATAATTAACGTTCAAGCTGCCATTTTATTTATGTAAATTTTGTTTTGCTTAAGAATCTATATGCATTGCTTTACTTCACAGGTTTAAAACTTACAAATTGTAACATTCAATATTATGTGGGGCCACATAAACATTTCTTTATTGACCATTTCTTTCATAAGCTCCATAATCTATAGATTTATGTCCAAATTTAATACAATTAAAACAATGACCACAAAAGAAACTTTCATACGTAGGAGTTAATGATCTTCTTTGTGATGTATTCCTTCTAAACTCGTGCCTTGGTTGATCGTGATCTTCTCTTATGTTGTTTCCTTCACAATGGTTGAAGCTTCTTTGATACCTGAAAGTCGAGAGTCTTCTTTGATATATGTCTCTTTTGTAATCTTTTTCTTGAGTTTTCTTCATTTTTGGAATGTTATTTTTTGAGGGCTCACATTCTTCCTTCTTAATATATCCTTTGATGGCTTATGCATAACTCTTAGCCTTCTCTTCATTTTTCCTTTCTAGTAACATGTAACAKTTATCTTCAACTTTCTCTATTGATAATTTAGAGCTTCCTCTCTCTTCAATTTTCTTGTTGAGTTTGTTAACTTTGATTCTTAAGGTAACAACTTCTTCTTCAAGCTTCCCACACTCTTCTTCTTTCTTCATCATGTGGGTCTTCATGATTTCTTTTGTTGTCTTTGCTTCTGCAAGTTGGGTCTTTAAGGAGAAAATAACTTCTTCAAGTCTTCTTTCTTGTTGACTGAATTTTACTTCAAGTTTATTTAAGTCCTCAGATCTTTCCTTGAGATGGCTACTCAAATTCTTTTCTCTCTTTTCTGCTTCCTTTCCTTTTGATACTACTTTGGCTTACAAAACCTTATTTTCTTCCAACTAAATTTTTTATGTTTCTTCAATCCTTCTAACTTCTTCTACTTGGAAGTTTAGGTTTGTAATCATCTGTTGGACTTCTTCTAGATTGGGTTTCTAAGACTCCCTTTTTACCTTGATCAATTCTTCCTCGATTGACTTGTTTTTCTCTCTTTCTTTGACCACCTTGTCTAAAGCATTGGTTAGGTGCAGCTCATAATATTCTTCTTCTAAATATTTATGAACCGATGAGATTCATTCTTCCCATACTAATTCAACATGTTCTTTATCTCCATGCTCTAGATGAGATTCCTTCGAGTAGAAATTATGTAATTTATCCCAAAATTCTTTGGTTGATGAAAATTGTCCCATTTTGACTTTTACTAAATTAGGTAATCCTTTCATGATGAAATCCATTTAAATTTTGTTGTTTCTCTTCAATTGATTCTTGGTTGCATTCTTTGGTTTCTTTGAACTGGTGTATCATGTAACAATTGAGTACCAAACATCGTACCCTTGTGCTCCTAGAAATGCTTTCATCTTGTTTCTCCACATCTCATAGCTCTTACCATTTTGACCATCAAACTATGGTACTCCAATCTTAGCATACTCTGTGATCTTCTTTCCATTGGTTGAATTGTTTTCTTGAAGGACTTGCTCTGATACCAATTGTTCAAATAGTAAGAGGAGGGGGTGAATCAGTATGAGCACTTTTTACCACTTTCAATCACAATATATAAACTTCAACTTTATCAACAATATATCATTTATGATTCCATTCAATATATCATGAGCATATAACCATAATAATTATCATCGCATCAAATAACCACATGCATAGTACACCATAATTTATGTGGAAACCCAAATGGGAGAAAACCATGGAATGATTTCTTATATATATCAAGAATATATTCATATGAAGCACCAACTTCCAAATTCTCTAGCACCAACTGGAAGGAGGCACCAATTCTCTAATTTACAAGCACCAACCTGAAGGAAGATCCAACTCCATGAATTCTCAAGCACCAAACCAGAAGGAGGCTATGACCCCCTGATTACAAGAACCAACATGAAGGAATCTCTAACCCCCCCTAAATTCTCCAACACCAATCGTAAGGAGGCTATGACCCCATGATTTACAGGCACCAACTTGAAGGAATCTTCAGCTCCCTAAATTCCCCGGCACCAACCGGAAGGAGGTTGCGACCCCCTTTCCTTGCCCTATCATGTCACCCTAAAATATAAATGTAGAATCACTACCACTACCATTGATCAAATTGTAACTTCCATTGTCAATTATACATCAACCAACCTATCACTGTCACTATCACATCAACCTATCATTGTCACATCCACTTGTACAAATGTCAATATCTCATCAACCTGTAACCGATGATCAACCAATCATCCAACCTGTCACGGTCCCTATCACTTTCTCTGTCATTGATATACCATAAACAACCAAAAATAACCAGATCCACTCACATGGATACCAAATCCATCACTAAATCATGTACATCAAAATGTACCATACCATGTGCATCAACTTGTACCATACCATGTACCAAAACCTGTACCATACCATTTACATCAACCATGTACCAACATCACAAAGATGTCTCTCAACATGTACTATCATCACCAAGCATGTACTATCAAATCACAAAGATATGCATCAAGCATATACCATATCACTCACGATATGTCTCAATCATGCCATACAACATGTAACATAAGATAGCATCAATGATGTGTCTCAACTAGGTACCATAAGATGTGCCTCAATCATGTGATAACATCACCATGACATATACCAAACTAGATACCAATATAGCCAAGATATACTTCTGAAAATGTATCATATCATCACAAAGGTGTACCATCATCATCAAGACATGCCTCGAGCATGTACCATAAAAATAACCCTCAATAACACATGTAAATCATACCTATGATTATGTAGTAGAACTGACACACAAAATTGCATACATGTAGCTCTTCCTCAACTTCAGAAACAAGAGAATAACATCTTCATCAAACATTACCTCAGTCTCGTGGGACTAGTTTTGTATTAGTCACAAACCATAAATTTAAACAAGCATAAATATGTCTTGTAATGAATTAAGGTATGAAATTTTAACCACAGATACGCTGAGATATTTCTTCCATCTCCTAAAAATTTTAGGGTCGAAAAATTCACAGAACATAAGTTATAGCGAAAATGGAAAACCTTCCTGAATTTTAGCCTATTCTGGAGAACAAACTTGTACAGCATGTCGCACGCTCAATATTTGATACCTGATTCTAAAAATTGCACACAATATACTACAGATTGTTATATTTCCATTTATCCTCTATGGAGAATTTATTATTGTTTTACCTGGAACACTTGTTTAAGACTAGTTTCAGGACTAGTCAAAAACCCTATCTTCCACACAGTGTATCTCCAAAACTAAAATGACCCAGAAGCTAAAAGTTTTACCACATGTACCTTAACATGTCTTATCAACATATTCCATTTTTTCTATTTGAATAATTCTAGAAAAATAGTTATAGATAAAATGGTAAGATGACCTTTAAATAACATACCTTAGAACACATAATCACAAAACTTCATCCTCCCTTGGAATTTCGCCCTTCTTCACTTCATATTCCCTTTGAATTTGCCTCAAATCTCCTTTATTACCTCAAATAAGAATCACTTGCTCACTTATATAGATATTCAATTAACTTGTGTGTATAATGTACTTATTAGAGACATCTTCAGGTCTATATATACTTTTTCTAAGTAACCTCTTTCCTTAACGTCAGGGCTTCTTGAACTTTCTTGTTACAACCACTTTACCCTTTAATTAATGACTTGTAACCAAATAGAGGCTTTTTAACCATTCTTTGGGGCTTCCATCTTTATGAGGGAATATCTCCATAACCATAAAGAACCACATGGCATACCACCTACCGTTCGAAACAACACAACAAGGACTATCCATCTATGAGTGTGGTACATGAATTTGCATTGTCCTTCATGTACTTATTCCTCAAAAAACTTCAAGCCTCATGACCACACCTCTAGTGTTTTGGTAGACTTATTCAAATCATCTTCGCGTGAGGGCCATGCTTCAAGCTACACCATAAGGATACCACTTTGGAGACTTCTCCAAATACACCCATCACTTCTGTTGACATCAATGATGAACATCTTACCAACAATATCAACCACATCTCTAGCGATTATAGACTTCTCTAAGGGTTGAAATCAATGACAACTAACTAACCAAACCAAATGTCCAATAGGGTGTGGTTACATAGGGGAACTAGGAGGAATTGTGTGCTAAGGCAAGGCCAACTATGCACCAAGGTTCAGGTACCCAATTTGTACTAGTTGATTAAATTTATTTGAATCAACATCAAAGTGAATGGAAAATATCATTCTCTTGTGTCTCCCTTGTTTCCAAAATACATTTGGGATTTTTCCTCTTCCCCCTCTATTTACTATATTTCCACCTTTGTTACTCCCTCAGATGAAAAATCGCATCTAATTTGCCATCATCGTTTCAATTAGTGTAAAATTATTAAAGTAAAATACAAGAAACAATATAATAAACATCCATTACAAATTTGTTAAATATGATTTAGTTATGGCTCTGAGTATAGCAAAGTAATTCAAGCATAAAATGGAGAAATGGAATAGGAATAATGTAAGACAGGGAAGAAAATCCATAACTCAAGGCACACCCATCTTTTCATTTCAACTTTCAAAACATGTATTGTATAATTCTTGAAAAAATCTTTGTTATGAACAACCCACATCTCTCTTAAATATATGAATAAGGGAATGCATGTAAATGATTATTATATGACTAGGACAAATGATAAAGGGATATATTTTGTGTAAATTGGCACATAATGAAAAGGATGAATGAAAATTCATGTTTAATATTTAAACTCAATCAACATTCATGTACATGTCTCTTAGACTTGTAAACTTTTGACATTATGGAGCTAAAATACAATCATCATGTAACTATTTTAAGAAAATCCCCTAGATACAGTTTCTCAATTCAATCATTATGCTTCTCAAACCAATTTCTTCACATATATCACATACCAAAAACTGTAAATGAACATAGTTTACAGCAACCCAATTAACTTGCCTACTCAAAAATACTAAGTTGTCCATTCATTTTCAAGAGATCTGGGAGGAATATGAAAGCCATAAATATGGGTTTGCAATAGTGCCAACAAATCCTCTTTAACATGTTTCTTTCTATACTTCTATGTATATAATATATCATTTAATTACATAAATGGGGGAAAAAATATCATGGAAAATAGAAATATAAATGATCGGGATAAAATGGAATAAAGGTATGAAAAATGATATAAATAATGAGGGAAACATTTAATGTTTATGAAATAAACCAAAACTTTAACTCATTTTTCATGTCTGTAAACTTATTTCCATTACCAAACCAAAAATTCATTAACTGGGGTCGACTCAAGCCCCACATCATATCAAAAAGTTGCATAAATGGTAAACCAACATCTTCCATACAAACTCAACTTATGCCAATTACTTTGGTATAACAATTCCACATAATCGTGACCACTCGATGTTGTGGAATTATAATACAGTGAAGTTGGGTATGAGAACCAATATGTAGTCAAAATAAATTAATGGGTTCATTCCTATAGCCAAGAAGAGAAATAGTTGGCACGTGGCCTAAATATTTTGACAGAGAGGAGGGTCAATGTTAAGCATGTAATGTTCTTTTTCCCTCAGCAAATCCAAAATAAAATGATACTCCTTAATATTATATATAGGGCGTGAATTCAAACAGAGTTGGAGTTGAATATGAAAGCTAGAAATGGACACAGATTGTATCAAGAATGATCCCAATCAAGACGACCAGAAAGGAACTAGAGAGCATGAGGCCAATAAACTCATTCTCATAATCTAGGTCCCTTTGAAAAGAGAGTAAGACAAATTTTGTGAAAAAAATATATTCTTTCCATCAGTGAACAGACAACTAACATCCCTTTATGTTTAAAACAAGTTTGAGTTTGAACCCAGATCAAACCTCTGTGTATGTTAACAATAACACTGATGGGTTCGACCCATTTTCTTTATAAACCTATTTCTATTAAAAGTAAAACGTCTTCTAGGAATACATACAATGAAAAATGGTAATATGAACCCGAGAGCAGCAACTTGTATACAAGAGGATAAAAAACCACAATTGTACTTGCAAATGAAAACCCATGAATTGCATTCTATAGTAACAATTTCTTTTTCCAAACCATTTTTATGAGAGAAATACAGGGAGAGAAATACTTTCACACTTGTTACCAATTAACTAGAGCCAAAACTAATTCATTTAGTAATAAATTTACTTGCAAAAGGTGCTCAAAAGTTGGCGAGTACTTACCTTTTCACAATGGTTAATTTATACTAGCTCATGGGGTCGAGACAGTTGTAGAAATGAATATAAGGGTTGTTTTCTCAAGCGAAAGTGCATATCCTTGTACTTAGTGAAAAAACAAAACCAAATGACAATAACCCTAGCCTAAAAAAGGTGTTAAAGCATGGGCTTCAGAAGATTAATGCCCACGTCCTCTTAACTTGAATCCATGGCCATCTCATATAACTCTTCAAATATATTTATGCCTCATGAACTTCATATCTCATTATATTATCCAGGTGGATAGTAGTGGCCACCCACCTATTCCACTGACTCAAAACAAGTTTTCCACCTTGGCGTTTTTTCTATGGTTTTTTAGGTTATGAACTTCTGGGGCCGTTTTGAGGCCCTAAATGACATTTTTTTATGTTGTGGAGCCCAGGTGATTATCATATGGTGTGGCTTGGGCCTAGTCGGAATATGTACTTCTCATCTAGACATTTCCAATGGGCTATCGAGCGCCCCAAATGGAGATCGTATGCAAAAGTTACACCCTTGGGAAGTTGACGTATCAACTGCCTCCATCTGGGCCTACAAACCTTTTGGTGTTTCATCTCCCAAGGTTAGGGTTTTAGATGTTTAGGGTTTTATCATTAATTCTTTATGTTAAAAAGGACTTTTGAGCCTCATTGTAAACATGTTCTTGTGAATGAGCATAGTCATCACATCTCTTCTCAAAGATAAGCTGCCACCATTCTAGAGAGTTCATTTTAGTATATATTTTACAGTTCCACATATTTCATTTCATTAATACAAATAAAGTATTATTGTATATGTATGTTTCTTGAAATATCTCTATCATATTTTGTGTTTCATTTCATTCCCTTAAAAAATATGGATCAATGGTATCAAAGCAGTCTGCTCTTTATCTTTTTCTTTGTGCATGTCCCCAATGAGGTCAAGGTATAAGGAGTTGGGAATCAAACTATTTGATCCTTTACAGGACCATCCTCGCCGACCCCGATGACCTCCCATGGCAGAAGAAAATAGAGATTATGGAGTAGGAGATCATATTAAATTGTTGCTCGAGGAATCCCTCACACGACAAAGGAACGAGATGATGGATAATTCTTTCTAGATCCTTCGACAACTACCAATAGTCGATGCATCTTTGTCAAGCATCCACTTTGGAGGTGCCACCCCCTTAAAGGTACAAGTTTGTTTTGATATTCCTATATTTGAAGGTCAAATAGATGCAGATGTTGTAGATAAACGGTTGAATCTTCTTTAAGGGCATTTTTTTGTCCATAATTTTTCCGATAGAGAAAATATCACCTTTGCGCTCCTTAAGGAATTTGAAATGTTTGCATTCATACCCACTTGGGGTTCTTTCAAGGATGTTATTAAGGAACAATATTACCTTGTTGGAAACTATGAGGAGAAGTACATGAGATGGACCACACTGCGTCAAGCGAGGGACCAAATAGTGTCAGAGTTCACAAATACCTTCCATACCTTACGCACCAAGTTGGGTATCAAATACTCTGAGTGGCATATGGTTATAAAATATCATGGGGCTCTACACAAGTACATCCATACTGAAATGGATTTTATGTACATCTCATCACTCGGAGACACTTATCTATATGCTATCAAAATCGAGCAGGAATTTAAGCAACATAACAAGTGGCAATTCGGGTCTGCAAATCCACAATATCTGGAGTATGGTAAAGGTAGACCTAACTCACAGAATAGCCAACCTCAAGACAACCATTCAAAGCCATAATAAAATAAGGGTAATGGGAAGACAAATAAGGACATTGGAAAGTGGTGCGACTTCTAGAAAATCCCTTGGAACAACACCGATGAATGTCACTCAAAATGATCATTGGTGGTCGATCTCAAAGAAAAAGATCTGAAACTCGACTCGGACTTTGATTCAGAAATCAATAAAATCAAACAGGTCATCAATGTAGAACCCATTTCTACCATCGTGACCACAATAATCCAACCAAAAGAACTAGAGGATCCTGAGGAGGGGGGCACCTCTTCCATTCACAAATGTGGGTGAAGAGGACCCCACTGCATTTCATTGTTGATAATGGAAGCCAAAATAAACTCACCTAAAGAGAGGTCATCAAGCAGTTGGATTTGTCGACAACACCATAGACACATCCATACAACATCAGGTGGCTTCACCAAGGACAATATCTATGCGTCATCCAGTAGTATCGCTAGTACTACGACATCAAGCCCTTCCAGGATGAGGTGCTATATGATGTTTCCCCACTGGAAGTCTATGATGTTTTGTTAGGCCAGTCATATATGTGGAAGTGTTATGTTTTCTATGAGTCTCGAGACCATAGTTTCATTGTTACTCTAGGGGTCAACCAGGGCACCATAGGTATTTCCAACTACTATCTCAGTAAAACAGTGTCGCACAGTAATATCTCATACCACAAAGTTTAGCCTCTTCACGATTTGGTCAGAAGGTGAACATAAGGATATTGTCACCACTACATCATCATCCCAAGATATTTCTATCTAGCAAAAGCAGGTCGACAAGATTGTAGAAGAGAAAAAATATATTTTTTCTTCACTTATGGGGGTGCCTCCACACTACCCATAAACCAAATCTATAACAAATCCCTTCATAGCTCTATTGGCCACAACCCTTTTTCAAGTGTGCTTAGGGTTCCAACCAGTATCCCCCATTGATATAGCTTCATAAGATGCATCTTCACCAATAGAGTCATCCGACACTCAAACCAAGGAAGATCATGCAACTAGATTGGTTGAACAGATCCAATCCCTCTAGCAACAAGTTCATGACAACCTTCAACCAGCTAATTCCAAGTACAAGAAGGACAACTTCTTCATCTAGGGAAGGGGCTCACCGAGGTTCAGATTCAACAAGCTTCCCCATATCCCATGGAAACTTAACACAATGGGTATCAGTGCTTCCTAAGGGGAGATGAATGATCCAGGTGGATATTGGTGGCCACCCACCTATTCCATGGATTCAAAACAAGTTTTCCACCTTGGGAGTTTTTTATGTTTTTTTGGGTCGTAAACTTCTGGGGCCGTTTTGAGGCCCTAAACGACATTTTGTTTATGTTGCAGGGCCCGGGTGATTATAGTAATTTGTGTCCTGGGATCGATCGAAATGTGTACTTCTTGACTAGTCCTTTCCAACGGGATATGAAGTGCCTCAAACAAATATCCTATGCAAAAGTTATGCCCTCGGGAAGTTGACGTATCAACTACCTCCATCAAGGCCCACAAACCTTTTGGCTTTTCATCTCTTGGGGTTAGGATTTTGGATGTGTATGGTTTTCTCATTAATCCTTTATGTTAAAAATGACTTTTGATCCTCATTGTAAACATATTCTAGCAAATGAGCATAGCCATCACATCTCTTCTTAGAGATAAGATTCCACCATTATAGAGAGTTCATTTCACTCTGTATTTTATATTTCTGCATATTTCATTTCATTAATAGAAATAAAGTATTATTGTATATCTATGTTTCTTGCAATATCTCTATCAAATTCTATGTTTCATTTCATTCCCTCATAAAATATGGATCAGAGGAAGCTTGGCTTGAGAATTTGGGTTATTGGCGATCCGCCTATTTATCTCATCTAAGCCCTCTTGGATGGTAGTGAGTCAGGTATTCTTGGTTGCACACGATGGTGTTGTTCCATTATGTTGGATTCCAATTACTGAAAGACATGTATATGGGCTTACATATCTGTAATTTATTCCTCTGGATCTGTTCTTAATTTTTTCGCACATGCTTTGAATTCTTTTAGGCTAGCCTCATCTATATTCACTTGCCTAAGTTTTTCTTCTAGTTCTCTTATTATGGCATCCTTATCTTGATTTTGGAAGAATAATTTCTTGAGGTTTTTCTATGTCATTGTGGTGAAGGAAGTGTCAGTGAATTCTATGAATAGTGGATCTTGGCTGGCATATTCCATCAAGGTGTTCTCTATGAGGAATGCTAATGGAGTCCCCCCTATGCCTGGTACATGCCTGATCTATTGTTGGATTATCCTGCCAGTGGTTTTATCATATTTGAAATTTTTCAAGTTCACCACTTTGCTTGGTTTGTATGGGGTGTGAAGTCCCAACTCCATCCCACCAAATTGAGACTAAATACTGGGGACTTTCATTGATGACTATGGGAGATCAATGTCCATTGGTGAGACATCATTGATCAAATCCTCTTCATATCTTTTCCATTGCTCTTCCTCAACTATCGTGGTTGTTGTTTCATCTATCGTTGTTTGTTCTATTGCTACCCTTTCTATATCTTCCTTTTCAGCTGCAGCTTTTACTTGTCTCTCATCCTATGCTAATTTCTCAGTTGTATCTTTATATTCTACTTCCACTATTATCATCGTTGATACTTCGGCTTCAGTCTTATCCTTAGCCTCTACGATCTTTCTCTTCTTCATAGCAGTGTCTTCCTTTTTCTTTTGGATATTTTCCTTCTTTGTCATTTTATTTTCTA
This sequence comes from Picea sitchensis, assembly GCA_010110895.2. Taxonomy (NCBI): domain Eukaryota; kingdom Viridiplantae; phylum Streptophyta; class Pinopsida; order Pinales; family Pinaceae; genus Picea; species Picea sitchensis. Next base: position 146,311 of record SNQJ01S0003351.1, read on the forward strand.
TTGTTGGTTCCTCCTCTTCAGTTGATTCAAAATGTGTCGATGTAGTTATAGCAAATATTATTGATCCTCCTCCTCCTCTTCTTTCCTATGTGCTTCTTCATGGGCCTTCTCTTCATTAGCTGTCCTACCTATGGGTTTTTCCAATGGTCTGGAAATGACTTCACCATAGGTTCAAGCTCCACAGTGAACTTCTTATTCCTCCCAAGTGGCCAAAGTATATTCCTCGGTATGTTTTATTTGCATGCAATACTCCTTGACCACATTTTTGGGATCATGCCTCTGGAATATTTCTTCTCTGAAGTGATGCGATAGTATCATACCTACTCTATCCTAGGCATGTTTGATGCTTGTGAATGAGTATGAGACGACCCATAAAAATAGTGGGGGATAGATAAACTTCTTGACTTGATACATTGCTACCATGACTCCGTGAATTACAATTTCATACGTGATTTCTTGGAGTACCAGTTTGTCTGGCACAAATATCGAGAGTGGATGGGGAGATTTGGTGGCCCTATATATTCTTATGTAGGTTCCATGTTCCATTAGGTACCAACCCTTGATATTCCTTATTATTTCCAACGCTTTATCTATCATGCATGGGGCTTGTGCATGAAATATGTGTTCATACATAGGTGCTAGTAAGTGGTTGAAGATCATGTGTTATTTCATCCTGTACATGTGCTCCAAGAGCACCTTGCAGTATATGTGTATAGATGGCTCGGTTGGTTTCTAGGCCCAACCCATCTTGGGATATTGATGGCATATGCACATAATATCCAATAGATAAGATGTCATATGAAAACTTGGGAATTTCCTAGGTTCGTTGTCTTTTACAGCTATGATAGATTCTTCTAAGCTTGCTGAAAGGATATCAGGCCAGTTGAACGTTGACCTTTCATCCTCGCAATATTAGATCAGGGGCATTAAGGACATAGTAAATGTAGAAGCATCTTGCTCCCCATACAGTCTGCACAGCATTTTCATGATATATTGGTAGGGAGTTCTTAGTGTAGTGGTCAGATACTCGCTAGATGGTCTATTCTTGAAAGTTCTATATGGCTTGTACCAGATCTTAAACAGGTCCTTTGCTTTGTGCGAGAACTTTCCAAGTAGTTCCTCATCCAAATTTTGGGTTCCCTTTTCTAAATGATAATATTTTGCTAGATCGACTACTTGGAAAGATGTTATGGGCTCACCCCTAGTGTTGAGTATGTATTGGTTGTCTAGGTCCACATGCTTGAGAATCCACATGGTTGCATCTACACAAGGGAATATTGCAGCATGGGCTGCCACCGTATGTAGCCTTGATCTTCGAATATTCTTGAATATTTGGAGTTCATCCTGGTCTTCAGGTTACATTGGGAATGTCTATCTTTTGAAAATATTAAATACCTTACCCCATTTGGGTGAACCTCCTCCTTTCTCTAGGAGTCTTGTTGTGTCGTCATACACTGCTCCTAGGGAATCAAGTTCCTCCTCTTGTCTACTTCCACTTCTAAAAGCCTCTACGGAAGGTGCCTTGATTTTTGTCTTCTTACGCGGTGACAACTCTGAATTTGAAACACATATCCATAATTAGTGCATAAAACTAATAATAAATCTGATGAGACAATAGACATGAAACATAAATATGTGTATGCATATAAGATTTGAGCATTTGAGCAGTAAACAAATGTTAAAGATAAATCTTCCCATGTAAACCTATCTTACATACCTGAATAATTACTTGTGTCAATGTTAGGAGGGAGATCATCATCTAAGGATGATATGATGATCGGAGACAGTATGAAGGTTCTAAGGGAGTTGGGTTAATCTTAAGGATGTGAGTTCAATTAAACATGACCTTGTTTAATGCTTGATGGTGACTAGATCGAGGGTAGGAAATTTCACAAAACTTAAGGATCTAATCGATGGTAATGGTCCGACCTTAAATAAAAAAGTGAACAACTTGGGGAGAATGTATCAAAATAGACTCATTACACATACAATATCGAGGTTTTGACCTATATTAACTCAACTGAGTGTTGTTTAAGGCATGATATAGATGTTAGGCGATGCTAAGGTGTATGTAGTCATTGTTTTGTTCAACAGAGGTGACAGACAAAGACATTTTCAAGTTTTATGGTGTTGTGGGTCTAGGGTAGGACATGGATTTGGGGAAAAGATTAAGGTGGTTGAGATTTAGGGCATCACAGGAAGCTAGGGTAGAGGAAAATTGAGACTAGCAGGGATTAGAGCCCAGTGAAAGATGAAGGAAGGACATGGGAGGTAATATTGGGACTGCAAGTCCAAGGGTAGAAAACCCTAACCTTAACTAAAAAATAACAAGTGAAAACAAGGTAATCAGTTTTAGGGCTTACCTGGATAGCTTATCTATCGACGGGTGGATACCTTCGCAAGTTGGAAGTTTGTTGGTCAAAGGTTCGACACCCCCTTCTCCCTTAGAGAGAAAAAACTATGATCAAAAGAGGAGAGGGATATTTATTTTATAGACATAGCATGACAATAGAGGAAATTGGAAGAGTTAGGAGGAACTCGACCAATGCTAATAATAGCCTTGGTAGAAAAGATACTTGGAAATGGTTCGACCGCACTAGAGATGAAGTTAAGAAGTCCTCTAGTTCTTAATCATAGCATATCAACAAACTTAAAAAGAAGATTTTCTATTGATAACTTAATGTATCGAAGAATATTAGGGGAACCCCTCTGGTTCAACCGACGGAGTTTGTGAGAACTCCTCCAGTTGAATCAGAGGAGTTAATATTAACTTGACCAGTTATTAATTCATGTGTTGGAAAACTTTGAAGAAAATCCTTCGATGCGTATTCGAGAACTTTAGGATAAATCTTTTGGTATGTGTCATAGGATTTAAGGAGAACTTCTCTGTTAGTCCAAAAAATGATGCATGAAAATGTCTAAGTGCTAGAAACAAATTGAATGAAACCAAGCTTAAAAAATGAAACAATTTGATCACAAAGGATGGGAAGAATTTAACCAAGCTCAAAAAATCAGGGTATCCCTTCGTAGCAATTCAAGAAGCTCTCCAAGAGAAAAGGAGGGATTCCATTTTCTTAGCAAAGGAATGGATTTTCAATCAAGAATACAATAAAAAGGGGAGGTGTTGATGCTTGACATAACAAATGGCGACACACTAAGCGAAGCCATGAATTTCTGCAAAGAGGTATCTTAAACATGAAACTTCTAAGAATGGAAACATTGGTAATGCGTGACCTCGAGAGAGAAAGAGTAGGTCCCACAGTTTTCAAAAATGCAAATTTTGACGAGACAAGCTTGTAAGATGCAAGGGAGAGATCAAAACCATTCCCAAAGTAGATTAATTACCACAATATAGCCCTTTTATTTAGATTTACTTTAGGAAGGCATGAGAAGTATAATAGGAGAATGATGCAACATGAATGATGAAAATGAAAGTTGATTACACATTTCTCTGGTGTTTCTCCACTGCCAACGAGTGTCCCTAGCCTCAACAGAGTCACCTCAGTGTCATAAGCCTTTCTCCGCTGCCAGCGAGCCTCCATATCCCCGAAGGAGATAGTTGTATGTCCCACATGCGCTAGAATACCTTTCATCAAGCCTTTAACTTTTATAATATGATTCTCTTCGATTCAAATAGAGGTGGATGGGGGGATTCCATTTTTTCTATAAAGGCATGCGGTATGACGCCTATGAAAGTGAGATTTTCCAGAATTATTATAGATGAGTGAACTCCCTGAGTAACATGCACTAAGTAAAACAAATGCCTTTCCAAAATTGTTTTCATTTAGTTTCCAACAAACACAAATTTTCTCTTAAATGTGACCTTTGTCTCTCTTTCCTACTATATTTTAAGAGTACAATGTTTCTCTGTTAATGAACTATGTTCCACTACTAGATATGAATTGAAGTAATGCACAACAATGTTGCATAGATAAAAATGAAGTTATGTTTAGAAGCCAAAATACAGATTTACAATCTTTTGATAGCAATGTGTCACACTTCAAAAGTCATTCAGATCCAAGACATCAATTTTTAAAATAATTCCATGGTGATACTTTTAAGAGAGAAAAGGAAAACCAACTGGAATAAAAAACAAAACAAAAGAGCAAAGCATAAAGAAAAACAAGAAATGGGAAAAAGGTAAAGTAAAAGTGAGCTAGAAATCAAAGAAAAAGAAAACTCTTTATTTATGTACAAGGGGAAGTTGCCTCAAGGGATAGATGATGTATTTCTTTAGGATTTGGCTATTAACAGGGAGGGGGTATACATTCCCTTCCAGATTTTGCAATCGGTAAGTACCCAGGCCAATATTTTCTTTTTTCTACGAAGGGGCCCAGCCACAGTTGTTGAAACTTTGAGTGTTTTCCTTTGTCTTCATGTGGCTTGTCCCATTTCAGGAACAAGTCACCAACCTGAAAGTATTTCTCACCAGCAGAATTTTTATCAAACCAACATTTAATAGTCTATTGGTGAGATTCAAATTTGGTTTTATCTTTGGCTTGGTTCTCTTCTATATTTAACAAGGTGTCAATGTGTCTTTGGATGATGAGGCACTCTCTCCTGCATGATTGTTGCGTAAGATGAAGGGAAGGGAGGTAGATATTCGAAGGAAGGATAGCCTATTTCCTGTAGACAAGAAATTAAGGAAAGGTCCCTATGGATGCTTTGGGAGTAACATGATCATCCTAGAGGGTGTTGGGTAATGCATTAATCCAATTCCTCTATTGGTTGAGTATAGTTCATTTAAGAATGCAGATCATATTTTTATTTATGGATTCAACCAGGCCATTTCCCTAGGATTAGTTAGCTACATATTTTAAAATGATTGCCTTTTATAGAGAAAACTTAGTCAATTTAAGCAATGATAAATATGTTGCATTATCAAATACAAGAGTGTTAGGTACTCCAAACCTGGTCATGATGTGTTGTTAAAGAAAATTTATTACCACTTCATCATTTACTTTGGTCAATGATACTTCTTCAGTCCAACAACTAAAACAATCGGTGGTAGTTATAATATACCTATGTTGTTTGGATGATTGAGGGTTGATCTCACCAATTATATCCATCCCCCATTGTCAGAAAGGATCTTCGACAACAATAGGTTGAAGTGGAAAAAATTACTTTATCTCTCTCTTCCAGTTGACTTTTGGAAATGTTGCAGCTCTGAGAGTAGGCGTGAGCATCTTTGAATAATGTCAGAAAGTAGTACCCATATATTCATATATTGTGGGATGTAGTTTCTCCTGAAAAATAACCTCTAGCTAGTCCATCGTGCATGTCTTTAAGAACCTTGTCAGCATATTTATTTTCAATACATCAGAGCAAAACTCTGTCATAATTCTTCATGAACAAGATACCATGAACCAATTGATATTGTCCAGACTTCATCCTTAGCGCTCTTTTTTATTTGGAATTAAGATGATCAAGAGCGGTGCCATGCTGAAGATAGTATTTGAGATCGTTGTACCACAAATTCTCCATTGATGGGACATAAGGAACTTGTTGTGTGTACAGGGTCGGTTCCTCTTTCCATCCATCTTCTTTTTTATCTTCAAAATCCGTGAATCTGGTTGCTATCTTACACATGAATTGACCTTTAATGATGGTTGTTGGTTTGAATTCAAGGTCATACTCCTATAAAGTAGTCATCCAATTTCTTCATCTCTCACCTAATTTCCTATGTACAAAGACAGATATGACCTATGGGTGAGGGACAATCACCTTGGTATGGTTCCTCAGTACATAAAGATTGAATTGTTTGATATATTTGTGGACAAAAAAACCTTGCTAGTCTATTGGTGGGTAATTCAGTTCAACGCCTTGGAGTCTAGTGCTCATAAATTTTATGAGGCACGCATTCCCTTGTTGGTCCTTCTGGGTGAGCACTACTGCAAGAGAATGGTCAGAAGTAAAAGTATATAACAATAAGTCCTTAGTAAATTTTGGACTTTGTAAAGCAGGTGCATCCACTATGGCATCCTTGATATTCTTAAAGGCCTCCTTTTCAATAGATTTCCACTTGAATTGAATGTACTTCTTTACCATTTACTGAAGGGGTTTAACAATTTTGACAAATTCCGGAACAAATCTTCTCACGAAATTGATTTTTCAAAAAAGGATTGAATATACCTTTTGTTGTGTGGAGGTGGGATTTGCATCATACCTTTGTTTCATTTTGGGTCCATGGAAATCCCATCCTTCGAAATAATATTTCCCAACAATTTACCTTCTTAAACAATAAAGATTTTTTTCTTTGGGTTTAGGGAAATATCATATTTTTTGCATCTTTTGAAAATATGCTTTAGATGTTTGGGGTGATCAGCTCTTTATTTTGAATAAACAGTGACGTCATCAATATAGATCACCATGCTATGACCAATTAGACCTTTGAAATCTATGTCCATCACCCTCTAAAAGGTAGCACCAACATAGATTGGACCGAAGGGAATTCTACGATATGCATATGTTCCCCACTTTGTATTGAAAGTGGTCATTAATCGGTTTAGTTCTACTACGAGAACTTGATTGTAACCAGAAAACCCATATAAAATAGAAAACATTTCAAAACCAGAGATGAGTTGTAGGATTTTTTCCATGGGGGGAACTGGATAATTTTCCTTATTGAAAGCTTGATTTAGATTTTGGAAATATATGCACAGTCTGATCTCCCCTTATTTATTCCTGACGAGCACCAGATTGGACACCCAAGTTGAGTGCTGAACTTTATAGATAATCCAAGCTTCCAACAACTTCTTTAGTTCCTTATGAATAAGTAGTTCAAGTGTCAGATCTATTTTCCTTATATTATGTTGAAATGGTTTGATACATTCTTTGATAGGAATAACATGTTGTCTAATGTTAGTTTCATACATCTTCAAATATTCATATGTCTAGGAAAATGCATCGTGATATCTCTTAAACATATGCGTGAATGTATGTTTTTGTATCTCTGAACAACAAGTTTCCATATTGATGTATTTGGGTTGTTCAGGGGTTACTAGAATCACCAAAAAGTGCATCATAGTATATAGGATTTATGAACTTAGTTTGCAGATCAAACAAATTTTCAAGAGACGATATATTCCTTGGGATGAAATTTTATTTTATCTTACTCAGATCATGTCCTGAAGATATTGTTCATGCACTTCATCATCTATTACTGATTCCTAGAACATGTCGGCACTCGGGATAAAATTTATGATCTGATTATCATTGTCAAACATTCTCAAGTTTGTGACGTTGTCCAGTATAGAAGGCCTGAAAATTATTTCAACGGAAAAACCATCATTAAGAGGCATGAAACTAGATGTTGCATTCACTAAAATGTCTACGGAAATGTTTCGACAACAAGGTATAGAAGTAACATTAAAATCTTCAAAGGAATGGAGTAGGTTCCATACCTCTTTTTGATAACCTTTCAAGTGGGGAGACAGACAATGAATAGTGTTTCTTACTTGCCGAACAATTATCTCTGAATCACCAAATACTCAAAGGAATTTTACCTTAAGGTCAATGGATTTATTTAGGCCTTGGACCAAGGCTTAATATTCAACGGTATTGTTGGTGCATTTGAATTCTGAGTGGAAGGATACAATATTTTTATGTTGTTCTGGATCAATAAGGATGCATCATGCCCCAACTCCCTCTTGAGATTTGGAGCCATCAAATAACATCGTCCATATGTTATTATGTACAGTTGGGTTAGTTACGCAATAACCAATATATTTTAATATAGTACAAGCATTATCATTAGTCTGATTGCATGGAAGGAGTTCAGACTATGTGTCTAATTGAATCGGAGATGGTTGCACTTCATAGCAACCATGGTCAGTCTCTGAAAAATAATTTCCCAAAACAATATGGGAAAAGCTAATGGGCTCATTCTTACCTTCTAGTTCTATTACCTTATTCTTCATATGAGCTTCGTTATTTACCCAAATCTGATTTGGTTTACCTTTGTATGGGAGCCACAAGTGGGACCAATCTGTAGAGAAATAACCTTGAAGTTTTGCAGACCAATCTCTGCTCAACAATAAACCATAACTTTTTGGAATGTCAACAACAAAAATGTCAATGACATGATGAACTCTAGGATTAGATATGATTCTAATCATAACAACTTTAAGCTCACCTCTTACTTTAACATTTGATCTATCTAATTGTATGATTCTGGTACTGCTTAATTGCGGGACAACATTGATTTTTTGGCATACAGAGTATGGCATGATATTGGAGGAAGCGCCCGAGTCCACTAAATAGTTATGTACATTGAAATTAAAAAATTCAAATGTAATTAGGAAAGGAGGGACTTGGGACTTTGAATGTGTGCTTATACTGGATGCATTTATAGTAGATTCGATTTCAGCTTTGTTTTCTTCCTTTGCTTCAACAGTATTAGAAATGTTGTTGGATACCACAACGGTCTTCTTCTGAGAGTTGTTGGAATTGAAAGTATCAAGAATTAGATCATGTTGTTGAGGAAGTGCACATATATCATACAGAGAGATGTTATCTTTGGTTTTATTCAAATCATCGATAACATTATAATCCAAAGCATGAGTTTTAGGTTTACCTGTTGTTTTGCTTGGCTGTGATATGTTGGATTTTCCATTGGTTGTTGGAGTGTTGGTTTTATTACTCAGTAATGGGGTGTTGGTTTTATTACTGGTTGTTGTTGGGGTTGAAGTACTTGGTTTGTTGTTTTTGTGTGGTGCAGGAGTGTTCTCCTTTTGGGTAGGAGTGAGAGGAGTTATTATTCTAAGAGAAATGATGTTTTTCAAGGGGAGAAAAATGTTGGGAACAACACCCTTGCTACGTAGGTTGTAGTCTCAAGGGAAGTTTATGACATGTGTATCTCCCACAAAAACTTCTTTAATCTGTTAATCATCTGAATCAAGACACCAATCCCATAAAAACATGGCATAATCTTGTCGGGTCTCCTTAGTTACTTTTTCATTTTCTGTCTCCTTGGTATGGTTATCATTATTCTTTTGTTGATCTAACAATTGGTTAGTGACCAAAGTCATAGAATTGATCCATTGAGGACATGTCTTTTCAGAATGGTTCTACTAGTGGCATGAACATAAATTATTCACACCAAAGTCATCTAGATTTAGAGTGAGTTGTGGGACTTTTGGAGGTTTATGCAGATTGTTGTTCCTTCTAAAGAATGGACGAAAAGGTATAGTCTTGGATGACCCTTCCCCAACGTTCTTCTTAATTTCTACTACTTCATTTGAAATCTTATTGACCAACTTAACCATGTTGTCTAGGTATTTGGGTTATTTCTTAGGAAGTTTAGTCAACAGTAAAGGCTTCTTACCAGCTAATTTAGTTTCCTCATATGAGGGGTGGTTGTCTAAAGAGATTAGTTCCTTTTCAATAGCTTTAGCTTCTTTAAAATTTTGAGCCAAGGTAATCTTGTCGGCTCGTTTAACGAACATGCATATAGAAGGAAGCAATGTTGAAGTATAATACTCAATATCCAAGGATTCCAAGGGAGCAGTTTCATCAATGAATCTATTGAGGACTATGGTGAAGTGTTGATTAAAATCCTTCACTTTATCTTTATTTTACATCTTTATGGCCCCTGATTATTTGTATAAATCCGCAAGAGTTTTCTCTTCCCCAAATTTTCCAATGAAGGATTTTTCAAAGTGATCCCAGTTGATTATAGAGCCAGACGGGAGATTACAATACCATGTGGAAGCTTTGTTTTCAAAGGTGTAAGGAAAGAGTCTACAAACCACATCTTCATAATGGATGTCAAGAAGACGAGTGGCCAGAAAGAAATTATTTACATGATCTTATAGTGAACTTGATTTTTCAGGGACAAATATCGAGAGAAGTCTTTCCAGAAGTTTGGTTAATTCATGTAAAGGTTTAGCTAAATTTAGAGCACATTAAGACATCCATGGAAGAATCAATTTTATTCGATTTATATTTTCACCCATTTTATCGTCGAAATCGTATCCTGGATATTCAATGTTAAAATTATTTTTTGACTCGAGAGGAGTAGGACCGAGAGGTGTGGGAGGAATTTGGTATAAGGGTGCAGGTATGGCATGCAGAGAAGTTTCAATCAGATCTTCTGTGGAATAAAAAAGAATGTTGTTATGAATCTCAAGTCATCTCACGTGGGTATCTCTCCTCCTAGGGAGTGTTGAAGTTGTTGGTAGTTGGCCAAGTAGCTTAGCATAAGAGTGTGTAATGTGATGAGTTTCAAAAAACTCTTTGTTAGGGACAAGGTACCAAGCTTTTGGATGATTTTCAAGGTTGTCTGTAACACTTTGGAATGCAGGGTTTGTATCTTCAAAGGTAACGTCCTATTCAGAAGGGATCTGAGGGAAACATTGTTGAACAATAACGTTTTTAGACTGGCAAAGTAAATGTAGTCGGTTTATGCTAGCCATGCAAAATTAGTCCCTCCTTCTAGTGCCAATTTTGTTGATGGGGAAGAAATTTCCCTTCAACGGTGCATGGTTCTTCCCGATGCACGGTCCCAATTAGACTATGCACCGTTTGGTTTAGGAGACCCATCCAAATTTTGGCCTAGCTTCAATTACTGGTATGAGGGGTGATTGGATAGTTTGTGAATGCATATGTAGATGAAGACTAACTAATTGCATAAATGAAATCTAATCCATCCTATCCTAGCTAGGAGAAATTTATTGTAACCAAATGAGTAGCTGAAATGAAACTAAACTCTGTGAATAACTTCAATTAGATAGTTGTTATGAAGAAGAAAAGTTAGACAACACATGCATAAAAATACATAACCAGAATAGTCTAAATCATATTATCGCATACATTAGCAAATCATATTCCTAGGAAAAAACATGAGAAAGAATAACTAAGCTGCGAGAAAAATAGCAATTTCTTAAGAAAATTATATAGGAAACAATATATTCTTACAACACATGTAACAAATAAATAATTTTTCAAAAATAGTTTACATCCAACAATCATTCACAAACAGTTATTTTCTCTATCAAAATTGGCCCTGAGTGCTTCTCAATTTCAATTAAATGGTGTTTTCTCCAAAAATAGTTTCACGAGTATACAATGCTTGAAGAGCCCTTTCAAAATGGGCCTCTTCCTATATTTATAGACATCCTAGCAAACTGATGAAAATGACTTCTTGAATTTCACAAGCAATAGTTACAAAAACCTTTCAGCTTCCCTCACTAGTTGTTGACATGTGTAAGAATGAGGAAAAAGCTTAAGGTAGTTGTAAAAACAAAAAAATAGAATACAATTGTTAGCAAATTTGAATTTGCTATTTTGTCTCATTCACGTGACTTTATCCCTAATGTAGGCTTACCACACTTCGTATTGGTCATCGAGTGATATGATCCTACGATATAAATTTCCTCCAGAGTGGCTTCATGTGTGGTCGAGTTATCCGTGAGGATCTTCATGTCCTTTTCTAGAGTGACCATGAATGCTTATATAGTAGTGTGAAATTTCGTCAGATGGATGAGGTGTTGTTCCATTAACTCCATTGTCACTTGTGTAGTTGCTTCGGTTATCTCTCGCATGTGACTCGTGCTTTGCTCAATCTTTTCAAGGAGCTCTTCCATAGTGATTTTTTTCCCAAGCTCTTCGATAGGAGGAAGAAAATACTTATGTGTCAAAACTTGTGCTGCTTTATGAAGTTGTGTGCAGATTGTGAGCGACCTATTCATCTCCTTTTTTTCCCTCTTCCCAACTTGTTGAAACTAATCAAATGAAGTGTAATCGATTATTCTTTCAACCTCTCAGGGGATAGGAAGCTCGACTGGAGCACCTGGGTTCTCTAAAATCCACCTCTTTATATCATCTAAGCCCTCCCGAATGGTAGCGAGCTGGGTATTCTTGGTTTGCACATGAAAATGTGGCTCCATTATGTTGGTTGCCAACAACTGAAAGACATTAGATGGGAATACATATCTGTAATTTCTTCCTATAGCTCTATTATGACTTTTTACGCACATGCTTTGAATTCTTTTAGGTTTCCCTCATCTATCTTCACCTACCTGAGTTGTTCTTCTAGTTCTTTGATTTTGGAATCCTTCTCTTGATTTTGGCAGAATAAGTTCTTGAGGTTCTTCTCTGTCACTGTGGTAAAGGAAGTGCCAGTGGATGCTATGGATAGCGGATATTGGTTGGCATATTTTGTCATGATGTTCTTTGTGAGGATTGCTAATGGAGTGCCCCCTGTGCTTGGTACATTTCTGATATGTTGTTGCATGATCCTACAAGTGGTTTTATCATATTTGAATGTTTTCAAGTTCACCACTTTGTTTGGTTTGTATGGGGCACAAAGTCCCAACTCCATCCCACCAAATTGAGGTTGACTATTGGGGACTTCCATTGATGAATTTGGAAGATTGGTGTCCATTGGTGAGGTTTCATTGTTCAAAGCCTCTTCATATATTTTCCACTACTCTTCCTTGGCTTCCTTGGCGGTATCTTCATCTGTTTCTCTTTTTTCTATTGTTTCCCTTTTTGTAGATTCCTTTTCAGCTGCAACTTTTGCTTGTCTCTCGTCCTTTGTTGCTTTCTCAGCTGCAACCTTATGTTTTGCTTTCGCTATTTCTGTTGTTGATGATGTTTTGGCTTCTTCCTTAGACTTTAAATCCTCTATGATATTTATCTTCTTCTCATCAGTGTCTTCCTTTTTCTTTTGGATCTTTTCCTTCTTCCTCATTTTCTTGTATGTTGCTAGTTCCTCCTCTTCAGCTAATTCATAACGTATCGATGTAGTTGCAACAAATGTTCTTGATGTTTCGTCCTCCTCTTCTTTCCTTTATGCTTCTTCACAKGCCTTCTCCTCAACATATACTATGGGTTTTCCCATTCATCTGGCAATGACTTTATCACAAGTTCGACATCTACAGTGAACTTCCTCTTCCTTCCAAGTGGCTGGAGTATATTCCCAAGTATGTTTGATTTGGATGAAATACTACTTGACCACCTTTTTTGGATCATGCCTCTGGAATATTTCTTCTCTAAAGTGATACAAAAATAGCATATCTACTTCATCCTGGGCTTGTTCAACACTTGCGAATAAATATGATCTGACCCATAACRACACCGAGGTCCAGATARCCTTMTTGTCTCGATACAGYGATGCCCTGAATCTGTGAATTACAGTTTGGTATGCGATTTATTAATGGAGTACCAATCTGTCTRGCACAAATATCGATATCATTTGGGGATTTTTGGTGGCCCTGCATATCCTTATGTAGGTTCCATGTTCCATTAGGTAYGAATCCTCGATCTTCTTCAGTATTGCCAACACTTTATCTTTCATGCACAAGGTTGGTGCACAAAATATGAGCTCATRTAGAGGTGTTAGGAAGTGGTCACRGATCCTATGGTATTTTGTCYTATAYTTATGCTCCCATAGCACCTTGTAGTAGATGTGTATAGACGGGTCAGTTGGTTTCCAGGCCCAACCCATCTTGGGATATTGATGGCATATGCAAAAAATATCCAATAGATAAGACACCATATGAAAACTTGGGAATTTCCCAGGTTCGATCTCTTTGACAGCTGTGATATATTTTGTCAAGCTTGTTGATGGGATATCAGCCCAGTTAAACATTGACCCTTCATCTGCATAGTAATAGATCAGGGGAATTAAGGACAGAGTAAATGTATAAGCACATTGGTCATTGTACAATCTGCAAAGAATCTCTACGACATATTAGTAGGGAGTTCTTAATGCAGTGATCAGATACTCACCACACGATTTGTGCTTGAAATTTCTATCTGACTTGTACCCGATCTTGAATAGGTCCTTTGGTTTGTGTGGGAACTTGTCGAGTATTTCTTCATCCAACTTTCGGTTTCCATTTTCTAAATGATAATGTTTTTCTAGATCGTTTTCTTGGAATCACCCCTAGCATTGACTATGTATCGGTTTTCCAAACCCACATGCTTGAGAATCCATGTGATTTCATTTGCACAAGGGAATAACAGACCACCGGATGCCATCCTATGTAGCCTTGATCTCCAAATATTCTTAAAGATTTGGATTGTGTCCTAGTCTTCAGCTTCCACCAGGAACGTCTTTCTTTTGAACATATGAAAGACCTCACCCCATCTGAGTGAATTGCCTCCTTTCTCTAGGAGTCTTTTTGTGCCATCATATACTGCTCCTGGGAAATCAGGTTCCTCCTCTTGTCTGCTTCCACTTATGGAAGCCTCTGTGACAGGTGCCTTTCTTGTTGTCTTTTTACATGATGATGTCTTTGAATATGAAACACACAACCATAATTAGTGCATGAAACTAATAATAAAGGTGAAAAGACAATAGACATGAAACATCATTCCTTGTAAGAATATAAGATTTGAGCATTTGAGCAGTAAACAAATGTTAAAGATAAATCTACCCATATAAACCTATGTCAGATACATGAAGAATTACTTGTGTCATCATATACTGCTCCTGGGAAATCAGGTTCCTCCTCTTGTCTGCTTCCACTTATGGAAGCCTCTGTGACAGGTGTGCCTTTCTTGTTGTTCCTTACATGATGATGTCTTTGAATATGAAACACACAACCATAATTAGTGCATGAAACTAATAATAAAGGTGAAAAGACAATAGACATGAAACATCATTCCTTGTAAGAATATAAGATTTGAGCATTTGAGCAGTAAACAAATGTTAAAGATAAATCTACCCATATAAACCTATGTCAGATACATGAAGAATTACTTGTGTCGATGTTAGGAGGGAGAACATCATCTAAGGATGATAGGATTATCAGAGACATTATGAAGGTTTTAAGGTAGTTGGGTTAATCTTTGGTGAGAAATCAAGTAAATTGATGCCAAATATGGCAAGTTCTTCGGTGACAAACTAGAGGGGTTGGTGGTCAATCAATCGGTTCAGACGAGAGAAGTTCTTACAAAGGTCATCAATGAGTGGCCAGAGGATTTTGTGGCAATTCCTCCAACTACATCACCTAAGTTGGTGCCAACACTACCGATAGACCAGAGGTGATGTTGTTAAGTGCACCAACAAGTGAAAATCCACATTGGAGAAGTTAATGGAAACTATGTTGGAATGGATGGGAGAAAATATTATCAAGTGTGTCAGTTGGGGTTAGATGGGTTTGTAGCAAGTTCTCTGGCTACACCGGGACCAAAGTTACCAAGACCCCCGGAGTGTATCGAAACAAATGATAGAAACTCTGTCGGTGTAAATGATTCCATGTCGACGGATTTAGTATAAACATGGCTAGTATACACCGAAAGAGTTTTTGGAAAGGTCATTGATTACATTAGTGGGGTTCTTGTTAAGGTCGTCGATTACATCAGAATTATTCTTGTTAAGGATTCCAGAACACCACCAAAAGAAATTATATTAACCTTGTCGACTGTACGATTTCCTATTTTGGATATTTGGTTAAGTGTTGGAGACCCAGGAAAACAAGGTCAGGTTTAGGGCTTGATGGTGACTGAGTTGAGGGAAGGAATTTTCAAAAAACTTGAGGATCCAATCAATGGTAATGGTCTAACCTTAAATCAACAAGCAAACTGATTGGAGACAATGCATCCAAATAGACTCATTACGCATAAAAACTTTGGGTTTTGACCTAATTTAACTCGATCGAGTGTTGTTTAAGGTATGATATAGATGTTAGGTGGAGTTGAGGTGCATGTAGTCATGGTGTCGTTCTGTGGAGGTGAGGAATAGAGACATTTTTAGGTTTTATGGTGTTATGGGTCTGGGGTAGGACATGGCTTTGGGGAAAGGACGAAGGCGGTTGAGATTTAGGGCATCACGGGCGGCTAAGCAAAAGGAAAATTGAGCCTAGTAGGGATTAGGGCCTGACGAAAGATAAAAGGAGGATGGAGGAGGTAAGATTTGTAGTGTGGGTCCGAGGGTAGAAAACCTAACCTTAACTAAAAAAGAATAAGTGAAAACATGGTAATCAATTCTAGGGCTTACCTAGTGGTTGCAATGACACATGGATAGCTTATCTTTCGACGGGTGGATACCTTCGTAAGTGGGAAGTTCATTGGTCGGAGTTTCGATGCTCCCTTATCCCTTAGTTATAACAAACTATGATCAAAATAGGAGAGGGATATTTATTTTATAGACATAGCAGGACAATCGAGACAATTGGAAGAATTAGGAGGAACTCGGTTGGTTCTAAAAATAGCTTTGGAGGAAAAGATACTTGGAAATGTTTTGACCGCATCAGAGACAAAGTTGAGAAGTCCTCTAGTTCTTAATCAGAGTATATTGGTGAACTTAAAAAGAAGCTTTAAGGTTGACAACTTAACGTATTAGAAAAGATTAGGAGAACTCCTCTGGTTCAACCGACGAAGTTCGTGAGAACTCCTTTGGTTGAATAAGAGGAGATAATATTAACTCAATCGGTTATTAATTCCCACGTTGGTAGACTTTGAAGAAAATCCTTCGTTGTATATCAGAGAACTTTAGGGGAACTCTTCGGGTATGTGTCCTAGGATTCAAGGAGAACTTCTACGATAGTCCAAAAAAATATTCATGAAAATGTCTAAGTACCAGAAACAAATTGAACCAAACCAAGCTTCAAAAATGAAACAACTTGATAAAAAAAGATGAAAATATTTTAACCAAACTCAAAAAATCAAGGTGACCCTTCTAAGAAATTCAATAAGCTCTCGAAGAGAAAAGGAGAGGTCCCAAATTTTCTTGCAAAGAAATGGCTTTTCAAGCAAGAATACAAGTGAAAGGGGGATGTTGATACCTGGCACAACATCGTAACGAACAATGTTTATTCAATGACAAAACCAATGTTTGACATATTATAAAGATACTTGCACGTAGAGATATTAACTATAATGGAGACTAAAAAATGAAGGAACAATGCAAGTATATCCTCTTTAATTAGGTTAGCACATGTGGTACTTAAAAATTATGTAGTATTGGTACAGTACAATACCTTGGTAGTTGTCTTTATCGTCATTTATGTGTATTAGATTTTGTTATTGAAATGCTTCTAATGAATATCTATTAGTGTAAAACTATTCAATTAAGAAAATATGACTCGAGGGTTATCTATTTTGCCAAAGTTACATAGGATTTGGACCAGGACCCACCCGCAAACAAAATCACAAACACTAGCGCATAAACTTGAACATTAGTGGGAGAATTAACAATGTTGAACTTTCATTAATTACGAAACCCCCGTTGATATGTATTAGATTTTGGAAGTGTGTATGTTAAACATTTTGAAAATTAAAGATGCTCTTATGTTTATATTACCCACTTTCATTGTGGAATAGAAGTTATCGCATAAGATATATTTGACTTTCATATATCTTATATTCTTTTATTTCAACTCGTTATAATATCACATAAAATATATTTGACTTTCATATATCTTATATTCTTTTATTTCAACCCGTTATAATATCAATTGTTTTAACATCAATATAACTTTAATTTTTCATGATATAGAATATACCACATGGTTTTACATTTTTTTTTAATGTGAATTAGGTGCATAAATTTCTTATTTATTTATTCTCCTTTTTAATATGAGTAATACACCATTGATACCTAAATCTAACAGAGGAAGGACTAACAAAGTAACCTTAGATAGTCTACATGAATATATACAATCACTAAAAAAACATAGAGAAGAGAAAGGATCCAAACTTCAAAGTGAGTTAGTAGCAATACTTGATAATAAATTTAGATCTTTAGAAGATAATATTTAGAATCAAATAGACAATAAACTATTAGGGTTTAAGACTCAGCTATAGAAAATGGAGGTTAGATTACATGAAATAGAAAAAAAAAAACCAAGAACAAAAACCATCGAGGCGGGAAGAAGAGGTCGAAGAAAATAACAATCTTAGGGAAAAGATTAAAGAGCTAGAAGAAAAGCTAATTAACAATTTGGCCCTAAATAGTGTGGAACACAAATTGGATATCAAACCTATCAAAGAGGAAATGAATAAGCTCATAGAGTTAGACCATGAGCATAACAAAAGAGCCTTGAACCTCATAATTTTTGGTACAAAAGAACAAAAAGATGAGGACACATTAGCAATAGTCAAGGAGATTTTTTTTTTTTAAATCACAAATTGAAACAACTAGCCTTATAGAAGAAAAAATGTTGGGCAAAATAATTGAACATAAAGATAGGTTGATTCGGGTTATGGTAAGCTCTAATGCCCATAAATATGACATACTTAGTAAAACTTTGAGCTTAAAAGGCTCTGGAATATTTATAAATGAAGACCTTATTCCATAAGATCAAGCTAAATTAAGGAAGGAGGTTCAAAAGGTAAAGGAAGCGAGAAAGAAAAGAAATTGGGCAATAATTAGGAACCAAAAAGTTGGTACTAGGGACACAAATCAAAATGATAACAATAAATAGCAATTTGAGACACTTTGAATCATTTCTTGGAATCCTAACCTTCTAAGGCATCAAAACTTTAGTGATCTTGGAACGTTTCTCTTAATGCTTTTCAAGCATCAAAATAACATTTTAAAGAAATATAAGTAATCTCTTACTTTTTTTAAGGTCTGATAGACCAATTTTAGTCTCAATGGACATTAACCATCATCATCATCATAAATATTAAAGCTAAAGTAAATTAATATATTTTAACTGTTGTGGTGAAAAATATAGGTGATAATATATGAAAAAAACATTTATCCAACTTCATTTTTGAGAGAATTAAGAGAATCATGTTGATAGGAGAAACATTACATATTATACATAATAGAACATAAAAAAAA
>SNQJ01S0003351.1:165062-201998 GCA_010110895.2 Picea sitchensis
GCATTTCCATGACATTGTTTGGCCTCAACACATTCCTATGCACACTTTTTTTTATTTTATCTTTGTCCTCTAAAGAATTATATGTGCTTATCTCTTCTATACATTATCTAATAGTCATTTAATCACCTTCTCTTCATACAAACTTTTTTTTTTTTTAATTATTATTCAAGATATTATTAAATTTTTCATTCAAAATAAAATTGAAATTATACTAAGTACAAATAAAATTATCCCTTTTTATTTTTTAGTATTCCCTTTTTCCACTTTAAATAGATCATAATCTTATCTCATTCTAAATAGATCATAATCTATTTCTAAAGTTATCTTCTTTAAATCACTTACTATTTTTTATAATTGTTTTAACTCTTTTTTCATATTTAATTTATAATTGTTTTTAACTCTTTTTTTATATTTAATTTATAATTCTTTTTAATTCTTTTTTCATATTTATTTTTTATTTTAACTTAGTCACTTATTATTTTTTATAATTGTTTTAACTCTTTTTTCATATTTAATTTATAATTGTTTTTAACTCTTTTTTTTATATTTAATTTATAATTGTTTTTAACTCTTTTTTCATATTTATTTTTTATCTTTTTTCATATTTAATTTATAATTATTTTTAACTCTTTTTTTATATTTAATTTATAATTGTTTTTAACTCTTTTTCATATTTATTTTTTATTTTAACTTAGTTATGAGTATGAGTGATTTACAAAGTGCATACCCTCTTCTTCACTAATCACTAATATATTTGGAGCTCTTCTTCATCATCTAATTTGTTTAGTTGAATTATTAGTTAGTTCTCATAACTTCAATTAATACATGCACAATTTTATTGAATGTCTTTATATATTTTTATCATTTGGTTNCTCTTCTTCACTAATCACTAATATATTTGGAGCTCTTCTTCATCATCTAATTTGTTTAGTTGAATTATTAGTTAGTTCTCATAACTTCAATTAATACATGCACAATTTTATTGAATGTCTTTATATATTTTTATCATTTGGTTGATTAAATGGTTAATTTTGCACAACAATGTGTTTTAGAACTTCATTTCCCGACACCTTGCCTTCCACAGGCATTAGCAATCAAATCCAATATCACAAGGTCTATTTAGAAGTGTAATGTCAATTTTTTTTAAAGGTTTTGCATTAAAAAGTGGGATGTCTTTTAACAATACCACAAGGTCTATTTAAAAGTGTAATGTTAATTTTTTTAAAAGGTTTTGCATTAAAAAGTGGGATGTCTTTTAACTAGTTCAATGGCGTGGTAATTTTGATAAAGTTATCCTTAAACTAAAATATAATGTGTATATTTGTATTGCATTAAGTAGTTTTTATTAAGTTGTTTCTTTTTTGTGCACGAGGTTATACTACAATCTAAAGTAGTAAGTGATTTTATGTATAAAGTAGTAAGTGATTTTATGTATGAGACTAAGGCTAGATGATTCTAGAAAGTATATGATCTCATCGAAGGTAGCCTCAATAATGATCACTAGGAATACTAGCTTTTTTACAGATATTATTTATGCTGAAATGGCTTTTTAGTCTTAGAGTAAAACCCAAAACTACTTAAGATAAGTTAAGAACTCCTCTTCCTTGAATTGTAAGGAAACAAATTAACCACCCATAACCCAGAAACATTTGGGAGGATTCCTTATGAACCACTAATGAACCACTAACAAGTCATTTTAGGTAACCTGATTTTCCTTGAATAATAACGATGTGGGAGGATTCCTTATGAACCACTAACAAGTCATTTTAGGTAACCTGATTTTCCTTGAATAATAAGGATGTGTCCATGCAGATTCATAAACAGCCAATAATATGTCATCATTTCTGCAAATTTCGTCACCTTGAAAGAAAAAAGAAATTAAAAAAAAAATGGTTGGTGTCCAAGTTTTAATGAAGTGATCAAAGTTTTAGGGGTATTAGGCCGAGTGAATGTGAAGTCGTTTGAATTCAACTMGCATATTTACACTAAGAGCTCAGCCACTGAGAGTTTGAGTTTGAATTCAACAAAGATATTTGCACTCTAAAGAATATACCCACTGAGATTTTGAGTTTGAATTCAACAAAGATATTTGCACTCTAAAGAGTATACCCACTGAGATTTCAGTTTTTTTAATGATCGGCATTAACAGCACAGTTTTGGAAGTTTTGGATTGAAGTCATGGCGTCTTTTTATTATTTAATTCAACACTTCTGGATTGCCAATAGATAAGAAGGCATACCATGAACCCCCACATGGCTTACTACGCTGTTAACCATAATATCAGATCATCATTGCTTCTGCAATGGCGTTAGCGCCCTCTTTTCAAACCTGTATTCGTCATGGCATGCAAATTCATATTCATACGCGCTTATTTCATCATCTTAACCAACAACCCACACAAAAATTGAAAGCGAAGCCGATGTATCGAGCACAACACAGAGGCATTAAGGCGGATACGAACGCTGCAATCTACGCTTCTGCCTTAGAAGCCTGTACCAATATCGAAGCAGTGGGGCAAGTCCATGCCCGTGTGATCACAGATGGATTTGAAAAATATATATTCTTAGGTTCCAAACTTGTGGACACGTATTCCATGTGCCGAACTGTGGAGAATGCGCGCCAAGTGTTTGACAGAATGCACCAACCAAATATTTGCATATTTAATGCAATGATTAGAGCATATGCCAGAAATGGCCTTTGCGAAGACACCCTAGCACTTTATTATCAAATGCAGCGCAGTGGTATAAAACCGAACAGATTCACATTTCCCTATGTGCTCAAGGCATGTGCTGGATTATCATCTCTGCAAGAGGGCAATGTGATCCATTATCACATTTTGAGGAATGGGATTTGCAGGGATGTTTTTGTGGAGGCTGCCCTGATAGACATGTATGCAAAATGTGGGAGCATGAAGGATGCACGTCAGGTGTTTGACAGAATGTCTGTAAGAGATGTGGTTTCGTGGACTGGAATAATTGCAGGGTATGCCCAGAATGGATGTGCCAGTGAAGCCTTGATGCTGTTTCAGCAAATGCAAGCTGCAGGGATGGCAGCTGACCCAGTTACGGTGGTGAGTGTGCTTTCTGCAATTTCACATCTAGATGCGTTGCAACAAGGTAAGAGCATTCATGGTTGTGTAATCAAGAGAGGATTTAAGTGGAATATATATGTGGGAAATTCACTTATAGCTCTATATACCAAATGTGGATGTTTGGATGATGCAGCTTTAGTGTTTGACAAAATGTCTAAGAGAGATGTGGTCTCATGGAATACAATCAGCGCAGGATATGCCCAAAGTGGGCACTTGGACAAGGTCTCGAATCTTTTTAATCAACTTAGGGATGCTGCCATAAAGCCCAACTTAGTTACAATGACTAATGTGTTATCAGCATGTGCTCAGGTGGGAGCCCTACGACAAGGGAAGTGTGTCCATGATTATATAGTTAAGAGCGGATTAGACTCAGATGTTTCTGTAGGGACTGCCCTTGTAGACATGTATGCCAAATGTGGAATTATGGAGATGGCACGTCACTTATTTGACAAAATGACTGTCAAAAACGTGGTTTCATGGAGTGCAATGATTGCAGGGTATGAGCAGAATGAGCTTGCAATTGAGGCTTTGACAATTTTCGGTGAAATGCAACGAGCAGGTGTGAAACCCAACTTGGTTACTATGTTGAGCGTGATCTCAGCATGTGCCCAGTTAGGAGCTTTGGAACAAGGACAGCGGGTGCATGATTATTTGATTAGCAATGGTTTTGAGTTGGATGTTTCTGTGGAAACTGCCCTGATAGACATGTATGCAAAATGTGGGAATCTAGAGATTGCTCATTGGTTATTCGACAGAATGCCAGAAAGAAATGTGGTTTCATGGAGTGCAATGATCGCAGGATATGGAACACATGGGCGTGGGGAGGATGCCCTTGCACTTTTTACGCAGATGCAACAAACCGAATTAAAGCCAAATCATGTTACCCTTGTTTCTGTTTTGTCTGCTTGCAGCCATGCAGGATTGGTAGATGAGGGATGGAAATATTTCCTTTCCATGAGTCGAGATTATGGCATCAAGCCTAGGGTGAAGCATTATGCATGCATGGTTGACCTTCTTGGCCGTGCTGGATGTTTGGATGAAGCACATGACTTTATCAGTAAGATGCCATTAGAGCCCAATGCTGCAGTTTGGGGAGCATTGCTTGGAGCCTGTAAAATTCATCGCAACATTGAACTAGCAGAACGTGTGGCAGAATACCTTTTCAAATTAGAACCTGATAATGTTGGATATTATGTACTTCTCTCCAACGTTTATGCAGCAACAGGCAGATGGGATGGTGTTGCCAAGGTGAGAACATTGATGAATGAAAGGGGATTGAGAAAAATGGCAGGATGCAGCTTCATTGAATTAAATAACAGTGTTTATACATTTCACATGCAAGACAGGTCACACCCTCAATCTCAGGAAATTTATGCAATGTTGGAGTCCTTGTCTGGGAAGATGAAAGAGGCAGGATATGTACCTAACATGGACTCTGTGCTACACAATGTTGACGATGATGTAAAAGAACGAATGCTGATGAGTCACAGTGAGAAACTCGCTATTGCTTTTGGGCTTATCAACACAAGCTCTGGGACCCCTGTCCGGATCACCAAGAATCTTCGTGTGTGCGATGACTGCCACAATGCAACAAAGTTCATTTCTAAGATTGTGGAACGAGAAATTATTTTGAGGGATGCACACCGTTTCCATCATTTCAAGGATGGATTGTGTTCTTGTGGGGATTACTGGTGATGGCTCTAAAAGCAGACAAAAAACATAACCTTGTACAACTATAAATATAGTCATATTGCTGGTCTTGCAATGTTATCCAGTTCAGAGATTTTTAAAGGGTATATTGTAGTGTATGGAGATATGGAGTAATAATTCAGTAATGCGAGAGGACATATTTGGTCAGACTGGCTGATTAATAGCATTGAATTCCAGTGAAAGCTAAAGCCAGGAACTGGATACATAGTCCCTAGAGGACAGCAACATATATTTCCTGGATAATATCCGGAACTTAAAGCATGGACTCCTTATTTTTAAAGTGCATTTTTGTATGTCAGGCAAGGTGGTCCATTTTATGATTTATCATGTCAAGGCACCATAAGAGAAAAGTGTATGGTGAATTGCATCAATGCAACTAGGTGTGGGAGATGCATAAGCTAAAAATTACGGAAAACTATGCGGACCCCATTTTAGGTATGAAAATATATGGAATTTATATATAGACGCTCTAACTACAGGTGGAGCCACCGAATGTTTGTTAGTGCCCAATTATTTTCAAATGCAAGCTGAGAAGATTTGCAGTTTTCAAAAGTCGAACGTATAACAATCATAGAACTCATTTTTTGATTCAATAGGTTTGTGCATAGATGTGTGATTCGGAGTTGTTGAGCAGAAGAGTGGAACAGGTGTAGCAGGTATGGAACAAGCTGTAGGATTTTGCTTGCAGAACATGCAGCAGAAGTTTGAACATGTCTTAGAGAAATTCTAAGGTTCACATAGTACAGACATATATTTTCAAGCAAGCACAAGGCTTTTGCTAAAGAGAGTAAATTTTGAATGTTGGCCCATCTATTTCTTCATATGGACTTTTTTCTTCCAAAGAAAACCTCGTGGGGAAACCCATGCGATGCTTCTTCACATTCATGGATGGCATAGCTTTACAATCCAGTATGGAGGAGATGTTGTCACGTTAGAGTGATGTTAGATTTTACATTAAACATTAAGAAAATATCCGTCTCAATTAAAAAAAGTATAACAATAATAAAATCAAAGTTGGCTCAATTAAATGAAATGATAAAAAAAATTACACTTTAAGAAATTGGATCCCTCTCAGTGCTTTATAGATTCGGTTTAAAATTGATCTATGTTGGTAAACTCGTTGGTGTAGACTAGTGCGCCTCATCCAGGGGGATTCAAACCAGAGACTTGTTGGCACAGAACAAGCCAAATGTTCAACAACATTGGCGACAACCAACTGAGCTAATCACTTGGGCTCTAGACATACCTACACCTATATATATGCAAACAACATTCAATTGAAGATCTATGATTTTTAACATCTTAGTGTTAGAAATAATAGGTGTGCTCGTTTAACCATAGACAATATAGCAATATTGTCACTTGGCCATAGGCCGAAGCCACCCTCGAGCACCTTAACCTTGACAGAGAGAATAATTTTGGAAACAAACCCTAGATCCAAAAGCCAATCAAGGTAGCGTACCACTCTCCAGAGCTAGCGTACTAAGCAGAAAGTCCAAACCATAACCAAGAGAAAGTCCAAGTCTAAAACCGAAAATACTAGTTGCAGTAGCTGCAGCTGCAACTACTCTCCAAACTTGCGCACTTACTAAATTTCCGCAGTTGTGAGCTGTGTGTATCCAAATGAGCTCTGGCATCTTGTATTTATACCGCTCTTCCTTAGTTGTTTGGGCCGACTTCTCTTTCTGGAGGTTAAAAACTCAATATTAATTATTTTCTTTAGCCGACTTGTCTTTTAGGGTTATGTCCAATGCTTTAGGGTTTCTTCTTGCTTCCCGGAATATTCTATTATTGTCAGGGTTACATGTGGAGGTTTAATACCTCCCGCAACTACCATAATATCAACACTTAGTAGTATGCATTACTAGTTAACATATGTATACATAACTTATAGACAACAATATAACGTATTAACCTTGAATTATAACCATAGCACCCAAAGAATCTATTAACCTTGAGTTGTTGAGAGAAGTGTGTCTCATGGTTAGAGATTGATTAAAAAAAAAACATTTCATTAGTAAAGGCATTTGGACCCCTGCAAAATATATCATTCCATTTAGTTATCACTTAAAAATATCTTTGTTGAAAGCACCCAAAGTTGTCTGGATAACTTCAAGGAAAATGCCAATTTTTCATCACACAATTCCTCTCTTCTCACTTAGAGTTAGTAATAGTGCTTTGCTAAGCAGAAGGTGGCATCCCTAAATGATTCAAGGTTTCATTTATAAACTCTTGGGGAAATATGATGCCTCAAATTTAACATAAAATCTTGATCTGCACTAAAATATTAAAGAAACTGCAACTTCTCTTTTGAATCAACACGTGCCAACTCATTTTGTGTCAAAACAAGTCTGAAATTTCATATAGTCACCATGATCTCTCTTTGTTTATGCAATGAATGTCGCAAAACAACGAATTAAATTGACCAAAATTTCAAAGAAAATGCCCTAAATTAATTTTTTGCTTCTGAAGTACTCCCTTTACAAATCTGCTACTTAGTTTGAAAATCAGCTATGGTATTTAATATATTTTTCCTTAAAATGCTTATAAAATCAACTTTTAAGATTAATTGTGCCTTGTCCTTAGAAAATGGAGTGAATGAAATAAATTTTGTATTTTGTATTTTTTAATGATATGGGAATGAAAGCGGTCTCACTCTCAACCGTGGAAGGGAGAGTTTAGATTGCTAGGTCTCACTCTCAACAATGGAAGGGAGAGTTTAGATTGCTAGTACCAAGTCAACACACAATATACTTATTTAAGAGCATTAACATGTCACTTATGGGATTTGAACTTAGGTCAAGAGGTTGACAACTGATCCTCTTAACCACCTTGGCTAGACCCAATTGATAGAATGAAATAAAAATTATGAGCAAACAATATTAATTAGATCTCACAAGTTCATGTACTTAAGAATTAAATATTGAAACATGCAAGAACTATGCTAGATAGGCAGAATTCTGAACACACAAATACGTTCATATTGGTTGCTAAAAGATGTTGATCTGATTTCCATTACTAAGAGTTATAGAAGGAACAAAGTTCCAAGCAAGTTGGATACAAGTTACACAAGATGTTGATCTGATTTTCATTAGTAAGAGTTATAAAAGGAACAAAGTTCCAAGCAAGTTGGATACAAGTTACACCTTCAAGGATGTTGGGGTGTAGTAGTTAAACCAAAGTTACACCAAAACTCTTACGATCTCCCACACCTCTCAAAGTTCAATTTTTTATAGTGAATGTTGAAACTCAATCAATACAAAAATAGAAGTCACTATGGGAAATTTGAGGTCTAAAATGGGCCTCTTAAGAAAATTTCCCTAAAAAATCAAGAAATTTTTTAATTTCAACCAATAGGATTTAAGATGATGATGTTAACCTCATGGCTAAATAATTGGAGGAAAAAAAAGAAAACATTTTTTCACGTATTTTCAATTTATCTCCATAAAGGTTTACTAAAAGTATTAAATGTAGCTCCTTAGACGTGGAATTTAGTACTAAGTGTATGTACTCGTTGGATGTGAAATTAAATTCAGCTTTATCTCCATAAAAGTTTACTAAAAGTATTAAATGTAGCTCCTTAGACGTGGAATTTAGTACTAAGTGTATGTACTCGTTGGATGTGAAATTAAATTCAGCATCCAATGAGTATCCAGACTTGATACTTTTAATAAACCTATTATGAGATTAATTGAAAATAACACATTTTTCATATATTTTTAGTTTATCTCACTTAGGTTTATTAAAATTGTGAAGTCTAAGTACTTGTTGGATGTGGAATTTAAGTCCGCATCCAACACTACGTACTTTTGATACTTTTAATAACCATGTAAAGATATCAATTGAAAATACATGAAAAACTTAGTTTTATTTCTTTCCCTCTATAATTCCTACCTCTTGTTTTATTATTTTCTTTAGGAGGTCCATTTTAGATCCTAAATTTCCTCTAATATATGAAGTGAATAGGATGGAAACAAAACGGCAAAACGATAAAGACACTGTATATGTCTCATTTGCATGTGTCATTTCTTATAGGAAAGAGAATATTTTGAAAAAAAAAAAACAAAAAAAACCAAGAACTGGAGTGAAGTAAATGTGGAACATCACTAGAAATAAAAGAGAGTGCTCTCTTAGCACTAACAAAGTGAACAAGGTCCAATTGTAATAGTTTCAAATGGAGCACCCTCCTCAAGAATAAATTACATGCATGGTGAAAAGTCACGTTGAATAGTCTCCAAGGTAGGTTGTACTTCTTCAAGCTTTGAATAGATCTATGTTTAACACACAAGCCAACCTCAAATAGCACATGATTGGAGTGGAAGTCTATAACGCCCCCCAATCTAACTGAGGAACATTGTTATGTGGAATACACATAAATTCAAAAAAATTCTACTAACTAATTTTATGTAGCTTACCAGCTACTTATTATATACATATTTAACCAATTTTAGAATACACATCACTATATGTAGCTACAACATGCTAAAAGGAACATGAATGCATTGAATAAAACGTCTACAACACTATATAATCATTCTCGTTCATAGAGTAAAATGTGTAGCAACTAAACTCATAATTTAACTCATAAAACAAATAAACACTTATATTTTTAAAACAATTGTGCAACTAGCTGCTTGGAAAAGATATTCCACCCAACCATAGACTCGCTGTTCAAAATCAACAACAAATCACCCCCGAGCTAGGGCTAGGAATCCACAAAAGAAGGGTGCCTCTCGTAGTCCACTCACATCTCAATATCTCACAACCCACTGGTATTCTCCTATAGTTTTCCTAAATTTCCTCCAGCTCTTTTCCTCTTGATCTCCCCAACCCAAGGAATGTACCCATTCACTACTCTTATTCCATCAAGCATCCCTTCGTTTATCAGGGTCTCTTTGGCACAAGTAACCAAGAATCTCACTTGATGCAAGGATTTCTAAGGGTCGTAACTTTTGACTCGGTTATCCATTTGGCTAAAATTTTACAAGGAGTTGTGTCTTAAAGAGTTCACTACCATGTTGATCTAATTCTTCATATTATACCTCATTTTGACAATTTTATGGGGCCAAACTCCTTCATAAAGCCCTCAAATTGGGGTTTTAGTGTTTTTTTGAAATTTTTTTAATTCATAATTATCAATTATCTCTTAGTTTATGCACCTAATCAGAAAAGCGAGTTGAAAAATAATGTCGCTCTAGTTATCTTTTAGTTATTAGTCAGTTTTATTTTTGTGTGGGCACCTAAACAGGTTGTTGTGAGGGCACTTGGCATGCTCCAAATTGAAGATTACAATGTGGGAAAGGATCCCCCAAATGTGCCCTACTCAAATTGTTGTTTCTTTCTTGTACCTTCTAAAGTTGGAGTTTCTTCTCTATGTAGTGTTAGATAGATTACTTCTAGTTTGCAAACATTGCATGAATGCTTTTCATGTTTTTTTGTTGGAAGTTGATGGTGATGTAGAGTTCAAATGGTTCTCTTTGTTTTTCTATTGATATAGAGGAACAAACTCCTCTTTTTGTTTTTCTTTTTGATATGTATATGGCATTAATACCTAGAAACTATGAAGTCCATCTTTGGCACTGTTATGCATTATTTATATAGGGACCTTCTTCTAGTTATCCTTTTTCTTTCATGGTATGATGTAGAGACATCTATAGGATGCAACTTTTATTCTTGACAATAAAAGTTACATTTTTTACACACACACACACACATATATATATATAATCTTATTTTTACAAATAATGATAAGCTCGTAAGTTTTGTAGATTGTTGGAGAATTATTAGTTGTTTGTAAAGATTGTTAATAGTTTTTGCAAGAAGGACAATATCATTAATGTATAAGAGGACGATAATGACTCTGATTGTGTTAACAACAATACACCCATCTACAATGACTCTAACTCTGATTGTTGTATTCCTTGATATATTTTCTACCTAGGGAAACAATGCCAAGGACATTTTAAAATTCCAGTGGTTGGGTTTGAAAATATATTCAAAGAACAAAGGGTTTAATATTGGTTTTGACTGTGATACTTATGATAAATTTATTTTATTAATGGTCAAACCATAAATGGCTTAGATCTTAATACTTTGGCACAATTTAAATTATCGTTCGTAGAATAGTGGGAAAACAAAATCAAAGATAAAAAGATGTATCTAACGATAAATATCAATTTTTTATCTGATACAAGAAAACACAGAAAAATATAAATGAGTTTTATTTGTTCATGTGAAATTACATTTCCAAAACACAAACAAATTATAAGATTAATGAAACATGACACAAATTAAACTTACAGTTGAATCCATAAAATTTGAAACCTTAACCAGTGCTTGATATAGACAATAGTGGTCGTATTAAATTGTGTGTAGCATCAACTCATATACATTTGAAAGAAAAGAAGAAAAAATAGGGCTAAAAAATTATTGAGAAATATCACATATGCCAAAGATCAAAACCAAGAATCCTTTACTGCCTGCAAAACTGATTTTTATTAAAACTTTAAAAAAGTCTCCAATTCAAAAATCCGGCCTTGATTACATCGAGTTTTCCTTATTTTATACAAAAAGGTCTACAACCAAAATTGGTTGGAAAAACTATATTTTAGCCTGTAATTTACATCAATAAAATCAACCATTACAAAATAAGATAATATTCATTCGAGAATAAAATGACTCCCTAAATTTAAGTTGACTTCGTTGAAGTTGTTGGAACCAACTATTCGTTGATGAGTTGAAGGAGGAGTTGCCACGACTCATTTGATGGGTAATGAAATGAATTCATTTTCGTGAATGCGATATCCAATTCTGTGTAATTTTCATACATGGGAGTAACAACAAACAACTCTTTTACTTGACATAAAACATAAAAAACAGCAACCAACATGTCCAAAATATTTTTCCCACTTAACACATATGATATTTGCTTGAACTTTTTATCATCTCCTCTTACCTTGAAAAGATGTTGCATGTATATTTCAAAAGGAAGAAATTTACCATTTTCACCCCAGACAGTTGGAAAACCCATATTTACCAATTTGTCAAATCTATTATTGAAAGTATCTAAATTCTTTCTCAACATTATGCATTTGTTTTGACTCTGTTGAATGTGATTTCTTTTTGTAAAGACCCTTTCAATCTCTGGAATTGTCTAAGTTCTATCACTGATTCCCTTTGACATCAAGATATTTCTAGAATGAGTATTTAGGAATTTGATCATTTGACCAGCTATATGAGGATTGTTTCCCAAATCCAAAAAAGCTTGTTGCATAGTTTTTTCAGCTTCATCAATTAATATCTTTTCCTCATCTACCACTTTGAAGCATTCCCATATTTTACCTATTCTGGTCATAATCTGATCCCAGATCAGATGTCTTGCTCCAATTAGATACGCTTTACCATCCTTTTTGTGCTTCAATTGCTAAATTTCTACCTTTAGATTGGATTTTATCTTTTGATATTCATTGATAACTTTATCTTTGTCTTTGGTTTGATCTTGTAAAGTCTCAATTGTTTTCTTTAGTTTCTCAATATCGACTCCTTTTTGGTTAATGGCTGACAAGGATTTGGTTAGTTCAGCTGAAAAATCTACTGACTAAGATGATGAATTTCCTCTATTTAAGAGTTCAATGTGTCTTTCATATTTTTCCAATTGGTATTTCATATGAGCCATTTGCTCGACCAATGTATGTTTTTCCTATTGCATAGCTTGCAACTCGAGTGTTTTCACATGATCTACACCGAGGATTTTGAGTTTTTTCTTTAATACTTAAATTTCTTTGTTCCTTGTGGCAATTAAAGCTTGCATAGATGTTGCATCCTTTGGATCTTCTCCCAAGTTTATCACCCAATGTTCTAGCTCTTTAATCTTGTTCATTTTGATTTTGTTTGCTAGGTTTTCATACTTCAATTGACTGGTAAGTGTATCCTTCATGACTTGCAATTTTTTCATTCCTAAAGTAATTGTTATGATATCTTTGTTAACCATTTCCCATGTCTGCCTATGCAATTCCATTTTGTGAATGGGACGTAGAGCATTCAGATCAAAAGTGATGTTGGTCCTTTTATTTTCCCTCGTCTCCAACACCATTATATTTAATTTCCCCTTTTCAAAATCCATAGCAGAAAGCATTATGGTATGTGAAGTTTTTGGATCATACATTTGAGAAAAAAGCATCATGTTTGATTTCTACCCCTTTCTCTTTAATTTCAATAAACCTCTTGAAAGGTTCACTATCAATTTTCATAGGTTGAACATCAAATTGACTAGATAAATGTTCTTTGAGTTTTGAAACCACTTCAGTGGTCACTGGTTTCCCTATTTTGTAAGACTCTTCTTTAGGTTGCAGGTTTGATTCTTCTTCTTTTGTTAATCCTCCTATTTTCCTTTTATTTGCAGCACTAGACTCTGAATCTATCACTAATTGTATTGACCCTGAGATCTTCCTTCTATGTCTTTTGAAAATGTAAAGGGGATGGTGTAACTGGAATGGAATTTTGTTGTGATACTTGTTTAGTCTATTTTGTTGGAACATTTTGTTGTTGTTCCTGCAATATTTTATGCACATCCTCCCAGCTTTCAAGATTTTCTAGCTTCTCAATATTTGGCTTTGATTTATGTGGATAGGGAAATAAATCACACTTCTTCCTTCTAGATGTGATTACACCATGAGGATCATAATTCCAAGTTTTTGTAAGCTCAAGACCCATTTCTTTTAGAAGTTCCTATGCTTCTTGCAATGCTGACTTATCTTTGATAATAAAATGGCCTACTTCTTTCTTCAATTTGAAAGAAATTTTCTTCTTGTTAGCCAAGAAATTAACATGATCAGAATTTAAACGTTGTCTGATAAATTCTAATGAGAATATTCTCAAGGTAAGGAACCTATGAAGTAGATAAGGTTGTAGTGTAGACCCATATACCTTGATCACAATATGATTTTCAGATAAAAACCAATCACCTATTATCTTATATTGGCTTAACTACAACATTTTATGAATTTCTGGGAAAATTCTAGGATGGGATTGACAATACATGATTTCATAGGCTTGAGAGATGAACATATTTGCAAAGTCATAAAACTGAGGATCCTGTACTTTCTTTCTAATAATTGAAGTCTAGTGAATGACTGATTTTGGGTTACCCATTCTATCCTCCACTTGTAACTGTAGGTATTGAAATCTTAAAGATTAAGAATACAAAAATAATTGGACCAAGTGAGACTGATATCTAAAGTAATGGGTATTCTAAAATTCCATCAGTTGAATATGTATGTTATTGGCTAGGAATATGGCATAATCAAACTTGGTTAATGAATTAAGGGTAGTAGGGAAAATTGAAGTCATAACACCAAGAATATACGAATCAATGGTTTCATCATTGTCATACCCTAGGATGGAGGCTATCATGGAAATTATCTGTCTGGATATCTAAGAAAAAATATCACTCTGAATGTTGATGGCATTTGATGGTGGACTCTAGTCTCTGCATAAATATTCCTGCAGAAAGTAATCATATCCTGTGAATTCAGAGTTAAATACTAGTTATTAAGCTTCGTTATGTTTAACTCTTCAACATCGAGATCTGCAGATAATTTCAGCATGTTGAGGATTGATTGTGAATCAATAATACAAAGCATAGAAACGTCCTTACTAACAATAGTTCTTTTCCTCGAGGTATAGGAAGTGTTAGCACTAGAAGTCACCTTCTAATTGCATAGAAGGTAAGCCCAGTGCCCATCAGTTTATACAGTAAATGTAAATGAATTTTAGGTGATCAAATGGAGAGGACTCAATGATAATAACATTCTAACTCAGAAAATCTGGGCTGGCATGCACAACCAATTGAGGTTTTGTATCAACTTCAGTCAGTAAGTTGGAATAAGGGTGAATAGAGGGAAGACTTCGGTGAGGAGAGTGTAGAGGTCTGCTATGGACATCAGGTCTTCCAATAGCCTAAGGAAGAAAAAACTCAAACACAAGATCCTCTTGAATTCAAATTTTCAAGGAAACTGAGAGACATTATAACAACACTATAATCAAACATTCATCATAATACAGTTACAACAATTCATGTGAAACAATCATTCATGAACTCTCTCAATATCATAGGCAAATAATATGGAGTAAGAAATCTGACTTAGATTAACCGAGATGTCTCAAAAACAAATACATAACCAGAGAACCAGTGTTCTTCATAAAAATATTACAATAGCAGGGAGCCTGGCTCAACCATTCGACCTTAACAAAATATCAAAACTTCCTATATATATTAAAACTGTTGCAACTATCAGGAGCATGATCGGGCCCCTTCATTCAAAGTTTCTAGTTGGCACCCGCTCTGTTAGACTGTGCAGGTCTTCTTGTGTCAGATGCGAGACAGGCGCAACTATTTTTTTTATAGGAAAATCCATCCAAGAAGAAGCTTCGAGTGGATAGTCTGCCTTCATGGCTGCTCTCTGCAATGATTTCCATTTATGAGGTGAGACAAGGTCCCAAATGTCGCCCCTATCTTCAATAACTTCCTTCATTGGGATCAGGACGAGGTCTGACACCCATGAATGTTTCTAGGCCATTCCCATGACTTTTTCAAGTCAATCTTGATGCCTCGAGGCTCTGCAAATCTCTGTGAAATCGACGCCCTTTCCTTCGCGCTCTTGGTGCCATCCATTTCATCAAGCGACCTCAGGCCACAACCTGGCGCTTAGCTCCCGAGTGCTTCACAATTTCTCATTTCGCGAACTTGCGTCATGCTCCATGCTAAGACCTCCGATTCGCGAAATCGCGACCTCTCGGATCTGGCACCACGCATCCTTCTAAGATCCATGGTCCAAATCTAATCTTCGAGTCTCAGGATTTCGTGTCTCAAGAAGTTGAAAGACTACTCACCTCCCTTCTCCCGATTTTTTATTCTGCGCTCGCCTCAGATCAACAGTCCATGGTTTTCCTCGATCCAATGGCTCAAATCAACTCGTGAGTTCTCACTTCACAAGTTCTCATGACTCTTCCCTTTGACTTTTACACTCCGCGAAACTGCGAAATTGTTGATCCTATGCCACGTGTCTCTCTGAATCGGACAGTCCCTGCTGATTTCGAGTTTCAGGAGTTCGGACCTTTGACAAACCACTTTTAACAATATTTCAGACTACCGATTCCCGTGATTATTTTCCATCGTTGATCTCTCCTAATGAGATATACGGCTCAGATAAAAACATTCCTTGACCTTTTTGACTTGAAGACCTGGCCTATGAAAGATAGAGAGACAAGGCAAGGAAACAAACATGGGTATATCGATACGCACCTATGGCCCTTGACAACTTTATGTGATAACATTTGGCTCCATAGGGGATGGCATGCTCCCTGCGAGTTGCCAAGAACGTGCATTTCTAGTGCCTTATCCATTTGGCTATGGAGTCTTCTATAAAAACAAAACAAAACGAAAAGAAAAATGATATTTACAATGACATGGGAAGCCTCTCATGGATTTAAGTAACAAATTTCTTCATAAAATGCCCATTTACAGGGCTACCAAAAACTTCAGCATCCTCCAAATCCTACAATTTGTAAGTGTTATTTGAAAAAACCTTAGAAACTTTGAAGGGGCCAATCCATAAGGCCTCAAATTTACCATGCTTGCCTTTATCTTTTTTAGGCGCATCCCACTCGAGTACTAGATCTCTGAGATGGAAATCCTCTTTCCTTACTTTTCTGTCAAAATCCTGCTTGATCTTCTGTTGATCGTCATGGGATTTTTCCAGTAGTTGCTCCCTCGTCTACTACACTTCTACCACCTGTTGTATTCTTCTAATCATATCATCTGGTTCTCCCTGGTAGTCTTGAAAAAAAAAATCCACAAGTAAGACGAGATGAGAAGGAAATATGGCCTCAACTCCATACACAAGCTGGAAAGGAGAGACACCAAGAGATCTCTTAGTTGTCACTCGGTCATCCCATGGAGAAAATTTAAGCTTTGAATCCCATGCTTTCTTGTTGTCCTCTAACAGTCTTTTTATGATCTTAATAAGGCTCTTGTTAGAGGACTCTGCCAGTCCATTCCCTTGGGGGTAGTAAGGATTAGAGTGAATCAATGTGATTCCAAACTGTTCATAGAACTTAATCAGTGGTTCAACCTTGAAAGATGCAACATTATCCATGAAAATTTTGTTTGGACAACCAAATCTTTCTATAATATCCTCAAGAAAACTGATGATTACTTTGTGGAATGCATTTCTTGTGGGGATGGCCTCTATCCACTTGGTAAAGTAGTCTGTGGCAGTCAAGATCCACCTATGTTGACCGCTTGAAGTAGGATGAATTTTCCCAATAAAATCTAGGCCCCACTATTGAAAGGGCCCTGAAGTTATCATAGGTTTTAGTGGTAGAGACTTGAGTTGTTGCTTTCCATAGAATTTCTGACACTTAAAACAAGCCCTGATCTTTGCACAGACATCAGTAAAGAGACTAGGCCAAAAATACCCAGCCCTGAGAATTTTATAGGTTGTGATTCTCCAAAAGTGATGCCCCCCATATAAACTATCATGAAAATCATATATAATCTTTTGGGCTTCCTGTGGGTCTAGGAATCTCAACAACACTCCTAAAGGGTCTTTCCAATATAATACTTGATCAATGAGACAATATTTAAATTATTTGAGCTTCAAAGCTCTTACCTTGCTCTTTTCCATGCCATCGGGAATCTGCAACCTCTGTAGGAAAAATATAATGTCTTTATACCAAATGCATCCTGCCAATGGGGGTGTGACTTGAGGATCTTCATCAGACAACTCATCTTGTTGATTCTATGAACAAATGTTGATCAAATTGACCCCCAAGGATTTACAATTAGATTCAGCCAACAACCTAGCCAAACCTTGACCTTTAACCAATTTAATAGGCTTTATTTCAAGATCAAATTCAATGATCTTGGAAATCCACTTGCTCCTTCTTCCGTCTATTGCAAACTGAATGAGGATCTCCTTCACAGAAGCTGAAGGGACATATGCAATGACTTTTGAATGTATCACATAAACTATGAAATCTATGAGAGCTTTAACCAACACGTAGGCATGTTTTTCCATGATGTCATATTTTATTTCAGCATCTCTTAGTGCCCTACTAAAAAAGGAAATGGGTTGCTCTAACCCTTCAGCTTTCTTCTACAATAAAACAATTGTTATTGTGTCGTATGAAGCAAAAGAGAAAATAAAAAACACCTTGGAGTAGTCGGGACTAATAAGAAAAGGTGCTTCAGTCAAGGCCTTCTTTATCTGATTGAAAGAATTACGAGCTTCAGAAGTCCACTTGATCTCATTTCCCTTTTTCAACATGGTTGTGATAAACTTTACCATCTCAACAAAATTCGAAACAAACCTTCTCAAAAAATTAATCTTTCCCAAGAAGGACTGAACTTATTTCTTGGATCTAGGGGGTGAAAAAGTTTGGATAGCTTCTACCCTACTTGGATCAATCCTTACCCCCTCAGTTGACACAATGTGCCCCAACAATTTCCCTTCTTTCATTGCAAATAATGATTTTTTGGGATTTAGAGAGAGACCAAATCTTCTACATTTCAAGAAGACTCTGTTCAGATGACCATAATGTTCTTTATCATAATGTAAGAACATTGTTATGTCATCCAAATAAATCACTACAAACTTGTCCTTCTCTCCAATAAAAGCTATGTCCATGGCTCGTTGAAAGGTTGCTCCTGCTTTCATCAATCCAAAGGGAATCTTAGTGTATATGAATGTACCCCAAGGAGTGGTGAAAGTTGTCTTCTCTCTGTCTTCAGGTAAGACAGAGACTTGATTGTAGCCAAAAAATCCATCAATCATAGACATCACGGATGCACCCATCACCCTCTGTAATATGTGTTCCATCTTGGGCAAGGGGTAATTATCCTTCTTAGAGATTATGTTCAGATTTCGGAAATCAACACAAAGTTTGATTTCTCCATTCTTCTTTCTCATTGGGACCAAGTTGGCCACCCACTCAGAAAATCTCAAGGGAACGATAATTTGGGCATCCAAAAGCTTTTTTACCTCTTTCTCCATAATAGGCAATAGCATAGGATTTATTTGTCTCAACTTCTGCCTAAATGGTTTGGCTTCCTCCTTCAATGGGATCTTATGCTCGATGATACTCGTGTCATATGTTCTGAGGTCTTCATATGTCCAAGAAAACACATCATCAAATTCTTTTAATAGCTCAGCGTATTCAGCTCTTTGTTCTCTTGACAGGCTGCTTGACAATTTGACAAATTGTGGGTCCTTCTCTATACCAATATTACACACAGATACATCAAAATCATCAGTTGAGTCTTTAAACTTTACTTTCACATCGCTCCCATCGAACAATCTTTCTAAAGGAACTAGTCCCTTTGGAATGTGGTTGTTAGGCAGTTGAACAATATGGTGATTAGCAATTTTGTTCAGGAAAACATCAGTGTGAGGATTACTTTCAGAATCAGGATCTTGGTCAATATGTGATGCAGAGAATTCATCAACAGACTCAAGAAATTTTTTGATCTCAAGATCATCCTCAAACACCTTTCAATGCTTGACATTGTTAGGTATAGAGGGTCTATATTTCACCTCCACATCATATTTGAGTTTAGGTGGCAGTGGGACTCTGAAATGGCTTGTTGAAACAGCCAAAGAATCAACCATGGTATTCTCCTTTCTTAGAATAAATGAAATTTTGAAAGCTAAGAAGAAACTATCAATTAGGTCCCACACCTCATTTCTATAAGTTCTAATCCTAGGGTTCTTAGCTTGATAAATAGTTTTTATCTAATGAATAATTAGCTCCGCGTTCCCAAATATTGATAGCTCTTCAATTCCCATATCTTTCACAGATCTTAAACCCAAAACAAGAGCTTCATACTCTGCCACATTGTTGGTGGCTTCAAATTCCAACTTGTAGGATAGAGGTATAGTCTCTTGATAAGGTGAAACAAAGATTACTCCAGCACCAACACCTTCCTTAGAAGAGGCTACATCAAAGAACATCTTCCAAACGAAGGTAGTTGGAGGAGGGTTTTCATAAGAAGTGAAGGATTGTTTTCTGATTTTAAGAGGGCTTTCAAGAGCATCAATGAGCTACAATATGTTGGATCCCAAATTAGTGTCAAGGGAAAAAATAGGATCATTGGTGGGGTCTACTTCATCACTAATGATGTAGGCCAATTGAGCTTCCCTGTAAAGTCTTCTATGCTCACCCCCAAATACAGGAACAGTGGCATATGTGAAGTCCATCTGTAAAGTTCCCCCAAGTATTTTTATCCAAGATCTTGACAATAGCATGTCAAACTTGGGAGGAACATCAGCCACTACAATGTCCATGACCACACTTTTCATGGATAACTGAAATAAGGTCACAACCAGATCTTTGATTACCCCAAGACACTTAAATTTCCTAGAGTCAAAGGAATATAAGTCATGGTAGGCCTTTGTGATTTCTAATCCAAGTTAATCCATGACTGTCTTGGGCATGATATTGTGATATTCCCCTGAGTCTATCAAACAATTATGCAAAACCTTATCATGTATGTTCAGTGACATATAGAAGGGAGGGGACGAATCATTTCTATCTTCTATCAAAGGACCTAAGATGACCGCTAGCTTGTCATCTTGAAGATTTAATGAATCAATGGTATTTGAGGAGGATTCGAGCAGCAACTCATTGGAAAGATATTTTCTAAATTCTTTAATTTTTATCAGTTCTAAAAATGGTACAGGGATCTTAATTTTTTGGACCTCATTTTCAAAACTGAAGGAAGATGAAGATTTTAGAATCTCCTTGACTTCTGGGGTAGGATCCTCAATCAAAATTGGGGGGTTTTGAGAGTCTTTTTTCTTGCTACCAACTGTCACAACCTTGCAAAAATTATCTGTTTTTGAGGGATGCTCTGAAGCATTAGTCTTTTCTCCTTTCTTTTTAGATCTCAAATTATATTTACTAGGATTCTCTTTTTCCTTATCTCCCTTATTTAGTTCATTTATTTGATTATCCATTAAGGACTCCCCATATGCAGACTTGGTCAAGTGAGGGGATGGAGGGGTGTCACCCAAGCAATGGATCTAAGGATCATCTTCTTCATCCTCTTCATGTTCTTCATCTACAAGTTTTTTTTGTAAAGGGGTTTGAATCCTTTGATCATCTCTTCCTCTGTTTTTCGGATCTCTTGGAGGTATATGAGGAGCATTATTAGGTCCCCTGAAGGTACCTCTGTTATAATAATTTTGAGTACTTCTATAGGTCTGTCTTGCTTCAAGTTTTACCTTCTCCATATCGGCAGAAATATATTTTACTAATTTGGTAAGCTCATCATCTTGAGGGTGGGTAGTAGAGGAAGAGGTTGAAGTTTCAGACCTTCCCCTTCTTCTGTCCCTGTCAACCTTAGCCCTAAGCTCGTCAACTGCCATAATATTGGATTCTACTTCAATGGATGCATATTTCATATGATCCAAGGAGGTATCTTTCCTTTCCCTTAATAGGAGGCATAAATCAAGGTCAAAAGAACTAGAATAAGTAATCTTTGCAGAGGTTTCTGTAGGCTTAACCTCAGTGGGAATTTTTCTATACATTTTATTAAATATTTATTAGAAGTTAGGAACAGATTCCCCTTCCTTCTTCTTCTGGGATCCAAACTCTGTAATATAGTAAAGGAAATCCTTTCTATCCCCCCAATTCTTTAAGAAGGCTTCATCTAGGGCTTCAATCCCATCAATAGATTCAGGAGGCAAGGCCCTAAACCACTTCCTAGCCTCACCCTCAAGACTATGAACAAAAATTCTCATCCATACATATACATTCATGATGACATGACAATCTGTAAAACTGTAAAAGGCTTCAAGGTGTTCCTCTGCAGTTATGTCTCCCTCGCCTGTGAACTTGGGCAACTGCTTAAGGTAGCCATCCGCTAGGAGGGAATTCAAAGGCTGAGGCAAAACAACAGGGGCATACCTAGCGGCTATTATAGCTCCCATCCTAGTTCTGGGGGGATTTTCTCCTGCCATTGGAGTGTGAACTGGAGGAGAACCAGGAGGATATGGAGTTCAGACAGGTGAGACTGGGGTTGTGCTTCTGGAAGAAAAAGGAAAATGATGAGCGTTAGGAGATCAAGATGAGGGGCTAGAGGTAACAAATGTTTCCCCTTCTGTAGCTACATCAACTCTAATAGGAGGAGGAGTAGGAAAATCTTCTAAGGTCAAAGCTCTCTCCTTCCACTTCACAACTTTGGGGGAGAAAGGGGTGTCAAATCTTTCTCCTTCCAAACCAAGAATACGAGGGGAGAAATCGGATGGAAAACTCCCAAAATTTAAATTTCTTGAAACTCCGGCAGTTTGTATAATAGGAGAATCAGAAATGACTACTGGAGTTTGTAAAGAGGGATTATGAAAATTATCAAAAAAACTTGGTACGACAGTGTAGGTACCTTTTTTGGCGGTCTTTCCCTTTCTGATAATTTCCTCTGGGTCAGCTTCAGACGTTACTAGAAGTAGCCATGAAGTGGACCTCGTGTGTCTTCCTTTAGGAGCCAGAACTGGAGCAGTGGAGTTGAAACAGTGGAGTCGCCAGGTGCCAGTTGCAATTTTCAATGGTACTGATATCTGAAGCACCTTCAGAATCAAAGCTTCTTTGTCATTCTATCCCAGGTAAATGTCTTCAATCCGTTCCCTGGCAACGGTGCCAAAACTATTAGCACTAGAAGTCACCTTTAGACTGCATAGAAGGTAAGCCCAGTACCCATCAGTTTATACAGTAAATGTAAATGAGTTTTAGGTGATCAAATGGAGAGGACTCAATGATAATAACGTTCTAACTCAGAAAATCTGGGCTGGCATGCACAAGCAATTGAGGTCTTGTATCAACTTCAATGAGTAAGTTGGAGTAAGGGTGAATAGAGGGAAGACTTCGACGAGGAGAGTGTAGAGGTCTGATATGAACATCAGGTCTTCCAACAACCTAAGGAGGAAAAAACTCAAACACAAGATCCTCTTGAATTCAAATTTTCAAGGAAACTGAGAGACATTATAACAACATTATAATCAAACATTTATCATAATACAGTTACAACAATTCATGTGAATCAGTCATTCATGAACTCTCTCAATATTAGAGGCAAATAAGATGGAGTAAGAAAGTTGAATTAGATTAACTGAGATGTCTCAAAAACAAATATATAACCAGAGAACCAGTGTTCTTCATAAAAATATTACAATAGCAGGGAGACTAGCTCTACCATTCGACCTTAAAAGAATATCAAAATTTCCTATATTGATCTAAAAATGAAGAAGACTAGTATTCTTGAAAATATTTGCAAGTTAAATTTATGTGTTAAAAGCAAATGCATCAACTTTGCAACACAATTTAAATAGGATTTACTCATTCAAGATGCATATAAATAGCAGCATAATCAATGAACAGAAAACACATGACACAACAAATGATAAAGGAGTTCACCCCTCTCTTGGGCTACATCTCCTGGTCCAACTTCCAATGGATCATTTGTATTATTTTCTCAAAGTGCTCAAAAATGTGCTTTACAATGATCAAAATGCCAAATAGACTGCTCCAATGGCTTCAGAACGTCCAAATACCCCTAGTTGGGCTTTTTCGGCACCTCGTTTGGCCAAAATATGAAGAAGTTAGGCTTCCTGGAAGTCTCCCCTTCAAGCCTGTTGTCTCTGCACCTCCTCTGGCTCAACCTAGCCCACACGCAATTTAAAGCGTAAAAAATTGGCACCGAGTGAAACCGCACAACCAGTCCAAACTGTCGAACCGTTACGCGCCGGCCCTAACTAACAAGGCCCGTGGGCACATGGCAGTCACATGACCGCACGCCAACACAACAGGGCTTAAGTTTTAACAACCGTTTGATAACCGTAATGTTAAATCGTGCGCATATATATACTTGTCACATGGTATAACAAACCGTGCATATATAAATGGTTATAACATGGTTACGGTGGTAACCATCGTAGCTTTGGTCGCATACAATACAACACATGACCATGGGTCGGGGCTTAGCCCCGGCCTAGTCCACGCCCCCACATACATTTAAACAAATTTAAATACAATGCTTTGCATATATATAACAAAAAACATGCATGGGCATGCAGGTTGGGCGGCCTTTCCCAAAGCTTTACCCTGCCCCGGAGGTCACGGGGTCGACTCCTGCTAAGTGCAAAGGTTTTAATCAACAAACAAGTGACACGTGGTAGTCTTTGATTGGGCCACGTGTCGCCATCCCATTCGCTGCCAACAAAAACGTCATATGCCAACTGCCCAATAACTGTCTTCCATGTCACCGTATGACCTGCCACGTCATCCGTACGACCTGCCACGTCATCGTCTGTACGGACTGTACAGTCAGCATCCTTTTTTTGCATGTTTGCCATTTTGAACAAAACGCTATATCTCTCGATCTCGACGTCCATTTGAACCCAAACGAGTTGTGTTGGGTTCGCAACGACGAGGCCTACTCTCTCGTTCGATTTGAAGTGATTCCAAGCACTTTGAATTTTTGAGCAAAATTTGATCCCCTGATCACACCTCCCCATTGGAAAGCTTTTGGACCTCCAAAAGACTATTTTCAATCTATTTCATTGTGGGTTTTTCTTGGATCTCCAAAAGACTATTTTCAATCCATTTGAAGATGAGGGTATAGTTCCTCACTCTTCCAACTTCAATCCACTTGGCTTTGCTTGGATTTGTACTTTTAAGACCAACTCAAAGATACCCAACATTTCCTCGTTAAAGTTCTATTCCCCTCACATGATGGTGTCTTCTAAAGCGCAATGAAGATATTCCGGGAAAAATCATCTATAGAAGGAATATGAATATGTTCTCCTCTCTTTGATCATCAATCAACGGAGGCTCATACAATTTCAAATTCTCAACATTAATAACTGCATACATCTGCATATAAGGAGGTAAATCTAAACGAAAGTCATTGTGCTACTAACTTGTCGATAATCTTGAAAGGACCATATCGAATCGGGTTTCAATTTTTACCTCTCCTTTAAGCCTCCCTTACTAATGTAAATCCAAACTTCATCTCCAACTTGAAACTGTGATCAACACGATGCTTGTCATGTCTCGTCTTCTTCGACTCTTACTTGACTCTTTTCCAAATTCTCTTGCACCATTTGATGTATCGACCGAATTTGTTCAATGAACTTTTTCTGCCCTATCAATGTCATATTGACCACCCATAGCAATGTCCTTCCCAAAGATAAATCTAAATGATATTTTGGCAAATAGCCAAACATGCTTCAAATGGAAACGTTTGAGCTGAAGAAGAGTGCTTGGCTTGATTGTATGCATGTTGAATGTAATGTAAATGCTCATCCCAAAGTTTAGGATGCTTACTGCACAAGCACAAAGAAGATGCACCATCGTTCGATGCATTACTTCAATCAATTCCATCTGTTTGTAGATGAAAAGCTGTGCTCTTTTAAGTTTGGTGTCCAAGGAGTGCCCATAAACTCGTCCAAAACTTCCAACAAATTGAGAATCCTTGGATCAGAAATAATGGATTTAGGGTATATCCAAAATGTACCCAAACATTTTGAAATAATATTTGTGCCATCTGTTCAGCTGTAATCTGCTTTGTACAAGGCATCAAATACACATTTTGCTAAATCGATCAACCACAACATAAAGATAATCATGATTTCATTCGACATAGGTAAACCTCCTACAAAGTCTATGGAAATGCTTTCCTAAGGACAAGTAGCAAGGAACCATGTGGAGTATACAAACCCAACTTCTTCGATTACCAGGGTTTATTGTGGCACATAAATGAACATCCTCGAACATATTCTTGAAAATCTTTCATTCATTTTAGGCCAGTAGCAATATCTTGCAAATTAGCCACTGTCTTGCCTATACTAAATGACAAAGTAATAAGAGAAGAATGCGCTCTTATAATGTTGATTCTTTTCCCCCTGTGGAATACACAAATTTCCAACACGATACAAAAGATTATCATGCACATGGTAATCCCACCTCAACATGGTTAGAGTGGCACAAAGTTTCATATACTTCTTTAAAAATCAGTATCTAAAGCATAGCTGCCTAACATAACTTTCATGCATGATAGGACTATGCTTATGAATAAATGAAGCACTAATATGGCCTTGAAAGAATATCAGCCACTTTGTTATAAATTCCTCTCTTATACCTGATGTACCAAGTGGCACTGCTTGGAAGAAAACTCCATCCATCTGAAGTGCCTATCTGGTTTTGTATTTGTTTAGATTGTAAGTATTGCAGTGGTTGATGATCGGTGTGAATAATGGTTTCTTTCTCCCAACAAATAATGTTTCCATTTTTCACAC
The DNA here is from genome assembly GCA_010110895.2 of Picea sitchensis. Classification (NCBI taxonomy): domain Eukaryota; kingdom Viridiplantae; phylum Streptophyta; class Pinopsida; order Pinales; family Pinaceae; genus Picea; species Picea sitchensis. The sequence continues at coordinate 191,214 of SNQJ01S0003351.1, forward strand.
CTTCTTGTACCAATGCATACACCCCTTATCATATAGGATAGTTAATCATGGCACCATTAAAGTCTCGCACGAAACAAATGGCTTACTATGCTAGAAAAAATCATCCCATTGCATAATTGCTTGCATCTTGTTTGGATTTCAAAAAGGTTGTCTAAATTTGGAAGTGCAAGAACAGGCGTTGAACTGATATCTCTTTCAAAGTATCAAAGCTCTTCTATTGCTTGCCTCTCCATTGAAAAAACTTGTTTGACATTTGTCATTGCATGGGCTTGTTTCTGCAATGGAAGAAGAGTTAGCAACAAACTTCTCCAATACTGGGCTACTCCCAAAAAACTTCTCACCTTTGTCACATTGCTGGGCTTTGGGCCATCTTAATATGACTTTGACCTTGGAGGGACTCACTTTTAATTCACCCCACCAACAATATGCCCTAAGTAAATAAGTAAAGTCTTTCCAAATTCACATTTGACATTTTCAAAAAACAACTTTTCCTTTCTCAAAACATCTAAAATCATTTCACATGTTTAACATGCTCTTCACGAGATTTGATAAAGACTAAAATATCATCCAAGCAGACAATAACACAATCATCAAGAAAAGGCCTTAAGACATCATTCATACCCTCATGAAAGTAGCAGGTGCATTGCAAAGTACAAAAGACATTACCATCCATTCAAACAAACCTTGCTTAGTTTTGAAAGTTGCCTTCCATGTGTCTCCCCGGTAACCTCTGGATCTGATGATATCCGCTTCTCAAATCTAACTTAGTAAAATATTTAGCATCTTCAATTGATCAAGAAACTCATCAATTCTAGGGAGAAGATAACGATTCTTTACTGTAATTTGTTCAAAGCCCTGAAATCAACACACATACTGCCATGTACCATCTTCTTTGGAACCAATACAATTGGAGATCCACATATGATGAGCTTCACAATAATCCCTTTGTCGAGCAAATCTTGGATTTGTTTTTTAATCTCGTATTTTCCATAACTGACATTCTGTACATACCAATGTTTGGAAGAGGACAATCTTGTTGCAATTGGATTTCTGTTGGATACCCCTTTGGAGGTAATCCCTTTGGTTCTTAAACATTTCCATCATATTGATTAACAACCTCATATAGGACTGGGATTTCAACTTTGTATCACAACCTTGAAATGCTTCATTTTCAATATCATTTTTGCCTGTTCATTAAGAGAACAAATTCTTACTAGCATTGACTAATCTCGATTTGTCCTGCATTTACAAGTGATAAATTCATCTTTCTTTTGTATGGGCTCTAAATAAATTTACTCAACTCCATTCTTAACAAATGATACTATTCTCATGACGATGAAAAATAGCTTTCCTATCGTATAAATATGGGCTTCCAACACAATACCAGATATCCAATGAAATAACATCAAGCTCTACCTCATCAACGAAATGTGCAGTGATAGAAAACCTAAGTTTACACCTTCCTCTGTTACTTGTAACTTAGAATTATCACATATCCAACCAAGAGGGTGGGTTGTATTTTAGGATGGAATTGTTTCCAACTTTAATTTCTTTAACAATTTCTTCAGATATAAGGTTTTCCTGAGATCCAGTATCAAATAGAGCATCTATCTTAGTATGCTTTGAACACCCTTATGTGAAAAAAGTTCACTTCTCTCTTTTTCTTTGTTGAGTTACATTGAGATTATTGTTACTTGAAGAACTAGTACTCTTGCAATAGAACCATTACCTTGATAACCCATAGTTGTGATCTTCATTTCATCAACTAATCAGAACCTAAATCGCGGTTGTATGGTTGTTTCCAAATGAGTTGCCTGAACATAAACTTCATCTAAATTTGAAGGATTAAACATGAGTATAGTATGTCTCAAATAACTATGTAAAGCCCAATATACTATAGTTCTTGAGAAGACAAATCTACTCCCAAAACCACAACTCTTCTCCTAAATTCTTGATTAAAGCTTTCAGAAATCTTTTGTCCTTTAGCTTGTCTAAAGTTTTGCCAATCCATAGTATCTTTTGCTTATATGCCAATGGGTAAATTGTCTTTAATTGCAACAATAAAATCATTCCAAGAGGTTAAAATTTACCATGTTTCTTCATGTCCTCCTGAGTCTCTACTCCCACCAAATGAGTGTTGCACCATCCAATCTTAAAGAAGCAAGTTGAATCTTAGTTTCATAATCTTGAATTCTTTGTATCCTACAATATACCCCAATCTGACGAATCCAATTATCTTATCTCTCAGCATTAACTTCTCCATTGGCATATAAGTAACTGGAATTTAATATCAATCTTTAATGAAGAACTTGTGAAGGAGTTTTACCATGTCCTTTGGAGAATTCAGAAGAGGTCTTGAATTGGTAGAAGAAGAAAAAGAAGAAGAATATGTGAGGGAGAGGTGGTGGAGAAGCACCATTCCCTCCATTTCCATTTGGAGTTTTATCACCACTGTCTCCCCTTATGCTTGAAGGGTTGGAGCCTTCACCTTGCAACCTTGTATCTTCTTCTTCTATCAAGATCTTCATCATCTCTCTCATTTCATGACAGCTTTTCTGAGATCTTCATCTTCTGGCAGTAGAACATGTTCATGACTCCCTTCATGAGCCATACTTGGTGAATGCCTCCTTGAAACTTGCGGTGATGGTATATGTTTTTTCCTTGAAGGATGAGAACTTGGCTCTACAAGTTGACCTTCTCCTCTTGTGAGTTTCAACCTTGTGAACATCATAAAACAAAACACTTTCAAATAATCAAGTCTTCAAAAACCAGTGCTCTGATACCAACTTGATCTAAAAATGAAGAAGACTAGTATTCTTGAAAATATTTGCAAGTTAAATTTATGTGTTAAAAGCAAATGGATCAACTTTGCAACACAACTTAAATAGGATTTGCTCATTTAAGATGCATATAAACAGTAGCATAATCAATGAATAGAAAACACATAACACAACAAATGATAAAGGAGTTCACCCCTCTCTTGGGCTACATCTCCTGGTCCAGCTTCCAATGGATCATTTGTATTATTTGCTTAACGTGCTCAAAAATGTGCTTTACAATGCTCAAAATTCCAAATAGACTGCTCCAATGGCTTTAGAACGTCCAAATATCCCTAGCTGGGCTTTTTCGGCACCTCATTTGGCCAAAAAATGAAGAAGTTAGGCTTCCTGGAAGTCTCCCCTTCAAGCATGTTGTCTCTGCATCTACAAAATGCACCTCCTCTGGCTCAACCTAGCCCACACGCAATTTAAAGTGTAAAAACTTGGCACCGAGTGCAACCGCACAACTGGTCCAAACTGTCGAACCGTTACACGTCGGCCCTAACTACCAAGGCCCGTGGGCACATGGCAGTCACATGACCGCGTGCCAACACAACAGGGCTTAAGTTTTAACAATCGTTTGATAACCGTAATGTTAAACCACGCACATATTTATACTGGTCACATGGTATAACAAACCGCGCATATATAAATGGTTATAACATGGTTACAGTGGTAACCGTCGTAGCTCTAGTCGCATACAATACAACACATGACCATGGGTCGGGGCTTAGCCCCGGCCTGGTCCACGCCCCCACATACATTTAAACAAATTTGAATACAATGCTTTACATATATATAACAAGGAACATGCATGGGCGCACCGGTTGGGCGACCTTTCCCAAAGCTTTACCCTGCCCCGGAGGTCACGGGGTCAACTCCTGCTGAGTGCAAAGGTTTTAACCAACAAACAAGTGACACGTGGCGACCTTTGATTGGGCCACGTGTCGCCATCCCATTCGCTACCAACAAACACGTCATATGCCAAATGCCCAATAACTATCTGCCACGTTAGCGTATGGTCTGTCACATCATCCGTAAGGGCCTGCCACGTCATCTTCTGTACAGACTATACGGACTGTACAGTCAACATCCTTTTTTTGCTTGTTTTCCATTTTTAACATAACACAATATCTCTCGCTCTCGACGTCCGTTTGAACCCAAACGAGTTGCGTTGGGTTCGCAACGACGAGGCCTACACTCTTGTTTGATTTGAAGCGATTCCGAGAACTTTGAATTTTTGAACAAAATTTGATCCCCTGATCATATATATACTAAAATTGTTGCAACTATTAGGAGCGTGATCGGGCCCCTTCATTCAAAGTTTCTAGTCGGTGCCCGCTCTGTCAGACTGTGCAGGTATTCTTGTGTCATATGCGAAACAGGTGCAGTTATTCATTTTACAGGAAAATCCATCCAGGAAGAAGCTTCGGGTGGACAGTTTTCCTTCATGGCTGCTCTTTGCAACGCTTTCCATTTATGGGGTGAGACGAGGTCCCAACTGATGCCCCTATCTTCAATAAATTCCTTCATTGGGATCAGGATGAGGCCTGACACCCATGAATGTTTCTAGGCGGTGCCCACGACTTCTTCAAGTCAATCGTGATGCCTCAAGGCTCTGCAAATCTCCATGAAATTGACACCCTTTCCTTCGTGCTCCTAGAACTCTTGGTACCAGCCTCTTCATCAAGCGACCCCGGGCCACAACCTGGCGCTTAGCTCCCAAGTGCTTCGCGATTTCGCATTCGCGAAATTGTGTCATTCTCCATGCTAAGACCTTTGATTCACGAAATCACAACCTCTCGGATCTTGTGCCATGTGTCCTTCTACGATCCACGGTCCAGATCTAATCTTCAGGTATCGGGACTTCGCGTCTCAGGAAATTGAAAAACTACTCACCTCCCTTCTCTCGATTTCTGATTTTGGGCTCGCCTCATATCGATGATCCACGGCTTTCCTCGATCCAATGGCACAGATCAACTCATGAGTTCGCACTTAATGAGTTCTCACGACTCTGGCCTTTGACTTTTCCACTCTGCGAAACTGCGAAATCGTTGATCCTGCGCCACGTGTCTCATTGAATCAGACGATCCCTGTTGATTTCAGATTTCAGGAGTTCGGACCTTTGATGAACCACTTTTAAAAATATATCGGACTCCCGATTCCCGTGATTATTTTCCACCGTTGATCTCTCCTAATGAGATCTACAACCCAGATAAAAAAATTCCTCGACCTTTTTGACTTGAAGACCTGGCATGCGAAAGATAGAGAGACAAGGCAAGGCAACAAACATGGGTATATCGATATGCACCTATGGCCCTTGACAACTTTATGTGATAACAGGAAGCATCACACAAGGAAACAGATTCAGGGAAATTGTGAACTTGGGGAATGACAAATTTAGGCAGGTTGGACTCTCAGACATGGTAATGATCAACAAAATTACTAAACTTTTGTAAAGAATTTGTGTGAAGATCTAGAAGATCAAACGAAACCTTTGGATCAAAGGTATATTTATAACTATCGATCAATCATTTATATTCTACGTTAATTAGGCCTTTATTCTTGCTTAACTGGTTGGTTTGTTCAAAATCCATACTAAATCTGGATAAAAACAGGATAAGAATTCGAAGAAATTACCGGTTCGAAAGATGGATGGCGCGAAATAGGGTTGAAATCTTTGAAAAAGATACAGTCGAGAGCACTTGACCTTCGAAGTTGTAAAAATAATAATAAACAAAACATTCCTTTTATTATTTACTTTATATGGGGCAGAATTTCATTTGTTTTCGCGTTTGGCTGAGTGGATTTGAAAAGGCCCCAAGGAGAAATGTGATAGAACTTTGTTGACACATGGTATGTATGAATTTGGTTTATTAAGTTTTCGCATTTGCACCTTCCCATTATAGCTTATGCAAGTTAAAGCGTGAAATAGATTATTGTTTGTTGATTTAATCTCGATCATGCCCAACCAGTGTTCCGACCTACAAACAAATCGAACTTTAGTAATAACCACTGTTATAAAATTAAAACTATATGACACACGATAAAACTATATAATTAATTCCATATAACAATATAATATTTAAAATATAAAACTTTATTTACAATAATATAATAACTAACATATGTACAAAATTAATATAATACACTATAAATAAAATAAAATAAAACCTAATTTAAAAATCAAATTAACACTAATCTAAATAATATAATAACTAACATATGTACAAAATTAATATAATACACTATAAATAAAATAAAATAAAACATAAAATAAAACCTAATTTAAAAATCAAATTAACACTAATCTATTTATAATTTGATACTTAAAATTTATATATTAACAAGAACCTAATCTTATCTTTATATAACAACTAAATTATATTAAAATCTAAACTAAGGAAAAATTGAATATATCTAGTATAAGACCCAAAAAAAAATACTAAAAATTTTGAATTCTTTCTAGAATTTAACCTATTTTACAACATTTGGTTCCATTGGGAGATAGTGGCTCCATGTGACGCACGAAGAACATTAGACCTTGTGTTTTCTTTATTGGGAAATGGAGTTATTATTTTTAAAAATCAAAGTGACCAAATACTTTTCTTCTTATGAAATTTAACACTATATAACACTATATAGAAGTAGTAAAACTATCAATATATAGATATTTAAAACATGCTTTATAATAAATCCCAGATATTTAAAACATGCTTTATAATAAATCCCAAGTAAGGTTAATAGAGATTTTGCTTATTAAAATCTACTCAAAAATTGTCTAAAATAATCAATTTAAATTTAGCAAAAATATCATACCTTTAACTAACTTTTTCTTAACTCAAGGTTATAAACAATATTTAGATTATATATTTTTTCTTTTAGACCCAGTTAGATTAGGATATAAAAATCACTGGAAAATGACTAATAACAGAGTATTGATGAGTAAACAGTCTTAACAGTCTTAACAGACATCACATATATTGCTTCACTATCAGCCAGGCGTCCATAGCCCCATTAAAGTTATCTACATACCCCAAACTGAATTTCCTTTCACCACTTCATTAGAATGATTTATTTATTTGAGATGAGGGCAATCATTTAATGAATTTCCTTTCATCATCTCCTTTGGACAAGATGGGGGCAATCAATATGTTTGAATTTCCTTTCACCATCTGTTATTTATTTTTTTACTTTAATAATTTAAAGTGGGGGCAATTTGTGTGTTAGAAAACACATGGGATGATATATGTTTTCGATATAAAATATAGTAGATCTATCTACATCTTAAAGGATGCCATGTGATTAATTTTCTTTCATTTCTAAATATACCTTCTCCTATGAGTAAATTACATGTTTGTAATTTTCTTATGATTAAAGATTAACCTTGAGACAAATAATCAACTATAATCTAATATCAAGGTTAAATTTACAAGGATTATTCTAAACATACTTTTTCAACTGAAATAAATAAATAAATAAAATTTTCACTGACCTTGTCAAAGTAGTATGCCTAATTTTCTTCTATTAACAAGTTTATTATTTCTATAAAGATTCATGTAATTAAATAAAAAAGAAAGACTTAATGTCATTTATTCAATTCAAATTGTATTATTTAGGAACATCATTGTCATTGATTTCATTGAAATTAACTAGAAAAAAAAATCCAAACTAAACCTAACTTCTTTAACTATAACAAATCATCAGTTTGAAGAAATTTATTATTTTCTAAATCACTCAAAAACTTTAATCAAATTGTTTCTCATTAAAAAGAGTTCTTCAATCTAAAGAAAGTGAATGCCAATGTAAATCCACACCACACCGATATTTACAATGAATGAAATGAATAAAATCATTTCTAAGAAAGGAAATGTTTAAGAAAATTCCCATTAACGGGAATTTCTAATACTTCTCCTCCGATATTTTGAAGAGAAAATGAGTTCCTTCCCACAACTGTTGCAATATGATATGGTCGAAACTACTTATGATCAAACGTTCCATGCTTTCCCAGTTCCTCTCTTCTCCCATCCCATCTGAGCACTAAATCACCAGGTTCAAAGCTTCTTTCTTTTGCACTTCTGTCAAAACATTTATGCATATGATCTTGATATTCTTGAAGTTTGTCATTGACCTACTCTCCGCTTTCATGTACTTCAATAATATGATTGATCCTCCTTGTTAAATGATTAGGTTCCTCTCTTATATCCCAAAACAATTTCATAACAGACAAAACCAAATTAATAGGGAGTATTGAATCAATGCAATAGACCAATTGGTAAGGAGGCATAACTATAGATCTCTTTGTGATAATTCTATTTTCCTGGAGAGCGTACTTCAAATGAGAATGCCAAGCTTTTTTATTATCTGTTAAAATTTTCTTGACAATTCCCATAAGACTTTTATTAGAAGATTCAGCTAATCCATTGCCTTGTGGATAATATGGAGTTGAATGAACAAGGACAATATTATATTTCTGACAGAAATTAATCGTTGCCATGGATCTAAAAACTTGAGCATTATCAATAATGATTTTTCTAGGGCACCCAAATCTAGCCAAAATGTTATTTTCTAAGAAATCAATCACCATAGAATCAATAGCAAACCTGATTGGAATTGCTTCCACCCATTTGGTAAAATATTTTTTTGCGGTAAATATCCATTTATGTTGAGCACTAGAAGATGGGTGAATCTACCCTATGAAGTATAAACCCTTTTGTTGAAAGGGTGCTTCAGTTTTAACAGGTACTAATGGTAGAAATTGTAATTTATGTTTTCCAGCAAAGATCTGGCACTCTCTACAAGCTCTAACTTTAGAATTTACATCAAAAACTAATTTAGGCTAGTAATAACCAGCCCTTAAAATTTTGTAGGCTATGGCCCTCCATGTATGTTGACCTTCACAAGTCCCTTTATGGAATTCCTATATAATTCTTTCAGTTTCATCTTCAACTAAACATCTTAATAGGAAACCTAGAGAGTCTTTCCAATAAAGAGTGTTATACATGATGCAATATTTGACAGCTTTTAGCTTTAGATTTCCTCCTTTAGATGGACTTAGATATGGTGGACAAGTGAAAGTTTGCAGGTAACTTACAATGTCTCTATACCAATGTAAGGCATTATACTTTTGATCAATAGTTTGTTGTGTATTTACTTCCTTAGACTCTAATGTTGGATTTCCATTTTCTGATGATACAAGATTAACTCCAAGGACTTTACAGTTGGATTCATCCAAAATCTTTGTGAGACCTTGGCCTTTTATTAATTTAGTTGGTTTAATTTCCAGGTCATATTCTTGTATTTTGGCAATCCATTTGCCTCTTCTCCCATCACTATCAGGTTGTCTTAAAATTTCATTAATAGAATTGTTAGGAACATATGCAATGATTTTTTAATGTAAAATGTATGCCCTAAAGGATTTTAAGGCCTTACCATAGCATATGCATGTTTTTTCTAAAATATTGTATTTTAACTCTACATCTCTTAGACTCTTGCTGAAAAATGCAATAGGTTGTTCGTAATTATCTTCATTTTTCTGCAATAACATAGCAGCAATAGTGTTTTTAGCAGCAAAAGAAAAAATAAGGAATTATTTATCATAATTAGGACTCACCAATATTGGAGCTTCCCCTAATTCTTTCTTGATTTGTTCAAATGACTCTCTTTCCTTTGAATTCCATTTGACTATTTGATCCTTCTTAAGCATTTTTGTTATATCCTTTATAATTTCTGCAAAGTTTGGGATAAATCTTCTTAAAAAGTTGATCTTACCCATAAAAGATTGGATTTCCTTTTTATTTTTGGGTAGACTGATCATTTGAATAGATTCAACACATTAATGATCTATCTTTATTCCTTTCTTGCATACAATGTGTCCCAACAACTTTCCTTCCTGCATAGCAAAGTGTGATTTCTTAGGATTTAGTGAAAGACCATATTTTCTACATTTAACAAAAGTTTGTCTTAAATGTTTTAAGTGCTCATCATTTGTTTGAGAAAACACAGTCAAGTCATCTAAATATATAACCACAAATTTATCCTTTTCTCCCACCAAAGATAAATACATAGCTCTCTGGAAAGTATCCCCTGCATTCATAAGACCAAAGGGAATTTTATCATACATGAATGTACCCCAAGGTGTAGTAAATGCAGTCAATTCCTTAGCAGTCGGATCCATAAACATTTGGTTGTAACATGAAAATCCAGCTATCATGGAAATTATATTTGATCCTACCACCCTTTGTAAAATATGGTCCATTTTTGGTAAAGGGTAATTATCTTTTAGAGATGATCTATTTAGGTTTGTGAAATCAACACACAATCTGATGTCTCCATTCTTTTTTCCCACTAGAACTAAATTTGCTACCCATACTGAATATCTAAGAGGGACAATGATTTTAGCATCTAATAGTTTTTAAGCTCTTTTTCAATTATGGGCAAATGAATGGGATTTATCTGTATTAGTTTCACTTAAATGGCTTGAATCCTGGTTTGAGAGGAATTCAATGTTGAATAATACTAGTATCATATGTCTTCAAATCCTCATATTTCCAAGCAAAGACATCTATAAATTATTTAAATAAATTTACATACCTCTATTTTGTATCCATAGGTAGATATTTTGAAAGTTTCACAAATTTTGAGTCAATTTCAGTACCCAGATTACAATCATCCACTTCATCCACCTATGGCCTAACAACATATTTATTAGCAACATCATTTTGATAATAAAAAAAAATCAAGAGGAATTAAACCTTTTGGAATATAATTATTTTTCAATTGTAAAATTTTATGTTGTACAATCATTGTCAGATTATCATCCACAAGTCTAGAATCTTCTTGATCACGTTCATTATTTTGATCAATATGTGTGATTGAAAATTCATCTATCATCTCCAAAAATTCTTTAATTTGTTGATCATCTTTGAAAACCTGCCAATGTTTTATATTATCTGGAATTGAGGGT
>SNQJ01S0003351.1:202008-218375 GCA_010110895.2 Picea sitchensis
GTTCAAAGCTTCTTTCTTTTGCACTTCTGTCAAAACATTTATGCATATGATCTTGATATTCTTGAAGTTTGTCATTGACCTACTCTCCGCTTTCATGTACTTCAATAATATGATTGATCCTCCTTGTTAAATGATTAGGTTCCTCTCTTATATCCCAAAACAATTTCATAACAGACAAAACCAAATTAATAGGGAGTATTGAATCAATGCAATAGACCAATTGGTAAGGAGGCATAACTATAGATCTCTTTGTGATAATTCTATTTTCCTGGAGAGCGTACTTCAAATGAGAATGCCAAGCTTTTTTATTATCTGTTAAAATTTTCTTGACAATTCCCATAAGACTTTTATTAGAAGATTCAGCTAATCCATTGCCTTGTGGATAATATGGAGTTGAATGAACAAGGACAATATTATATTTCTGACAGAAATTAATCGTTGCCATGGATCTAAAAACTTGAGCATTATCAATAATGATTTTTCTAGGGCACCCAAATCTAGCCAAAATGTTATTTTCTAAGAAATCAATCACCATAGAATCAATAGCAAACCTGATTGGAATTGCTTCCACCCATTTGGTAAAATATTTTTTTGCGGTAAATATCCATTTATGTTGAGCACTAGAAGATGGGTGAATCTACCCTATGAAGTATAAACCCTTTTGTTGAAAGGGTGCTTCAGTTTTAACAGGTACTAATGGTAGAAATTGTAATTTATGTTTTCCAGCAAAGATCTGGCACTCTCTACAAGCTCTAACTTTAGAATTTACATCAAAAACTAATTTAGGCTAGTAATAACCAGCCCTTAAAATTTTGTAGGCTATGGCCCTCCATGTATGTTGACCTTCACAAGTCCCTTTATGGAATTCCTATATAATTCTTTCAGTTTCATCTTCAACTAAACATCTTAATAGGAAACCTAGAGAGTCTTTCCAATAAAGAGTGTTATACATGATGCAATATTTGACAGCTTTTAGCTTTAGATTTCCTCCTTTAGATGGACTTAGATATGGTGGACAAGTGAAAGTTTGCAGGTAACTTACAATGTCTCTATACCAATGTAAGGCATTATACTTTTGATCAATAGTTTGTTGTGTATTTACTTCCTTAGACTCTAATGTTGGATTTCCATTTTCTGATGATACAAGATTAACTCCAAGGACTTTACAGTTGGATTCATCCAAAATCTTTGTGAGACCTTGGCCTTTTATTAATTTAGTTGGTTTAATTTCCAGGTCATATTCTTGTATTTTGGCAATCCATTTGCCTCTTCTCCCATCACTATCAGGTTGTCTTAAAATTTCATTAATAGAATTGTTAGGAACATATGCAATGATTTTTTAATGTAAAATGTATGCCCTAAAGGATTTTAAGGCCTTACCATAGCATATGCATGTTTTTTCTAAAATATTGTATTTTAACTCTACATCTCTTAGACTCTTGCTGAAAAATGCAATAGGTTGTTCGTAATTATCTTCATTTTTCTGCAATAACATAGCAGCAATAGTGTTTTTAGCAGCAAAAGAAAAAATAAGGAATTATTTATCATAATTAGGACTCACCAATATTGGAGCTTCCCCTAATTCTTTCTTGATTTGTTCAAATGACTCTCTTTCCTTTGAATTCCATTTGACTATTTGATCCTTCTTAAGCATTTTTGTTATATCCTTTATAATTTCTGCAAAGTTTGGGATAAATCTTCTTAAAAAGTTGATCTTACCCATAAAAGATTGGATTTCCTTTTTATTTTTGGGTAGACTGATCATTTGAATAGATTCAACACATTAATGATCTATCTTTATTCCTTTCTTGCATACAATGTGTCCCAACAACTTTCCTTCCTGCATAGCAAAGTGTGATTTCTTAGGATTTAGTGAAAGACCATATTTTCTACATTTAACAAAAGTTTGTCTTAAATGTTTTAAGTGCTCATCATTTGTTTGAGAAAACACAGTCAAGTCATCTAAATATATAACCACAAATTTATCCTTTTCTCCCACCAAAGATAAATACATAGCTCTCTGGAAAGTATCCCCTGCATTCATAAGACCAAAGGGAATTTTATCATACATGAATGTACCCCAAGGTGTAGTAAATGCAGTCAATTCCTTAGCAGTCGGATCCATAAACATTTGGTTGTAACATGAAAATCCAGCTATCATGGAAATTATATTTGATCCTACCACCCTTTGTAAAATATGGTCCATTTTTGGTAAAGGGTAATTATCTTTTAGAGATGATCTATTTAGGTTTGTGAAATCAACACACAATCTGATGTCTCCATTCTTTTTTCCCACTAGAACTAAATTTGCTACCCATACTGAATATCTAAGAGGGACAATGATTTTAGCATCTAATAGTTTTTAAGCTCTTTTTCAATTATGGGCAAATGAATGGGATTTATCTGTATTAGTTTCACTTAAATGGCTTGAATCCTGGTTTGAGAGGAATTCAATGTTGAATAATACTAGTATCATATGTCTTCAAATCCTCATATTTCCAAGCAAAGACATCTATAAATTATTTAAATAAATTTACATACCTCTATTTTGTATCCATAGGTAGATATTTTGAAAGTTTCACAAATTTTGAGTCAATTTCAGTACCCAGATTACAATCATCCACTTCATCCACCTATGGCCTAACAACATATTTATTAGCAACATCATTTTGATAATAAAAAAAAATCAAGAGGAATTAAACCTTTTGGAATATAATTATTTTTCAATTGTAAAATTTTATGTTGTACAATCATTGTCAGATTATCATCCACAAGTCTAGAATCTTCTTGATCACGTTCATTATTTTGATCAATATGTGTGATTGAAAATTCATCTATCATCTCCAAAAATTCTTTAATTTGTTGATCATCTTTGAAAACCTGCCAATGTTTTATATTATCTGGAATTGAGGGTGTGTACTTCATTTCCACCTCATATTTAATTTGTGAGACTTTTGGAGGTCTGAAAGTACTAGCTTGCATAGCTAATGAGTCATATTTTTCATTTTTTGATCTAGGGATAGAATGAATGTTAAATGTCAAAAAGAAATTTTTAATCAAATCCCACACAAGATTTATGTATGCTCTCATCCTAGGATGTTTTGCTTGGTATATTACGCTGACTTGTTTTACTACTAATTCAACCTCACCATGCAATCAATTTTTTAATTTTTAACTTTCTAGCAATTTCTAGTCCTAATATTAAAGCTTCATATTCACACATGTTGTTTGTTGAATATGTTTCAAACTCTAGTCTAAAACAATATGGAATGAATTTGTCTTTTGATGGTGAAAAAAATATAATACCTGCTCCAGAGCCTTCCTAATTAGATGCTCCATCAAAAAACAATTCCACATTCATGTTTCAAAAACATCACTTGAAACCATATTCACATCTATTGCACACAATTCAGACTCAGTATTTACAAATAATGTACAACATCCCAAATCTCGTTCTTCACAGGAAATAGGATATGTTTTTGGAATTTTAGGGTCACTTACTATGTATTTTAGTTTGGTTTCTCTATAAAGTCTCATGAATTCCCCTCCAAAAACAAGAATAGTGGCATAAGTCATGTCTAATTGTAAAGATACACCTAATTTCCCTACCCATGATCTTGATAATAGCATGCCACAATTCAGAGGCACATCAACAACTATTGCATCCATCATTATACTCTTCACTGGAATATGTGCTTGATTCACCACTAAATCTTTAATCATCCCTAAGCATTTAACTTTTCTAGATTCAAATGAATATAGGTCTTGATACGGTCTAGTTATTTCCAGTCCCATTTTATCTAGAATCAAGCATGCAATTATGTAACAAACGATCATGCACATTCATAGTGATATAGAATGGTGCTACAGAATCTCATTTATATTCAATGTGTGGGAAAAACATCACAGTAGGGTGTTCATATTATAAATTTATTGTATCTCCCTATTGTGTTGCAGTTGATTGATCAATTATCTTCGAAATATGTTTTTTATATAAAGTGTTTTTTGCTAATTCAATTAAAGGAATAGTTATTTCAATTTTACTTAGTTGATATTCAAGATTAAATTAATTGCTAAGCTTATTTGATTCCTTATTTTCAGCTTCTACTTGTTTGTTTTGAGATTGATCTATTACATGTTTAGAAGTACAGGCTTCTTTAGACTTATCCTTTTTTAAAACCTTCTTAGGCATATTTTGCTCATTAACATTATTTGCATTCATCCTTGGTCTTAATTCATCTTTTTTGTGCATTTTAGCTTGAAGAGCATCAGAAAATAATTTAAATTGAGAAGAAGTTAATTCGGGAACTTTAGTTTCAATCTCATCAAAAATTGGATTTAATGATTGTTCATAGTCTTCTTGAGTGACATAAGGATTTTCATATTCTTCCTGACATAAATTCAATTCTTCCTCTTTCTCTTCATATTGTTGATCAATGGTTTTCTCTATCAAGTTTTCATCTTTCAAAGGTTGTTGAATTGGTTGATCATTATTTCTATCCCTTCGGAGCATTTGAGGTGGATTAAATTGTCTCTTAAATTGATTCGGATTTATGTTTCCATCAGGCCTTCTTCTGTCTACTTCCATTCTTGCTCGTTTGTTGGATAAATCGCTTATCATCTTAGACATTTCTTCAATTTTGGTATCCTGAATATCTTTTGATAACCCTGATGTTTCAACTTACTCTTTAATTTTCTTGGTATCTTTTTCACTTGGATCAGTTTTAATTTTAACTTTCCCTGAAGCTATCATATTTGATTCAATTTCTATGGCATCTTCATGCATGTTTTCTAATGTTCTTGATCTTATTTATCTTAAAAGAAAGGCAAAGTTTGGATCAAATGTGCCTGCAAAAGTTACTTTTGCAGCTAGTTGGGAGGGTTTTACATCAGCTGGAATCTTGCTATAGGTTTTATTGAATCTCTTGATAAGCTCAGATATCGATTCATTTTTCTTACATTTCAAGGCTCCAAACTCAGTCAAATAGTAAAGGTGATCTTTTTTCTCTCCCCGTTGTATAAGAAAAGCTTCCTCTAATTCATTCCAATTATGAAGAGTGTTTGGTTGGAGTCCCTTAAACAAAGTTCTCACTTCTCCTTCAAATGTTTGCACTAACAATATCATGTAAACATTCTCATGTTCTAATCCAAATTTATATGCAAACTCATCAAAAGTTGTTAGGTGTTGTACAATAGTAATCTCACTTTCACCATTAAATTTTGGTAACATTTTAAGATAATTTTCTCGTAAATCATTAAGATTAGTTGGTAAAACTAATGGTGTGTACCTAGCTGCAACTTTATTAAAAAACCTAGGAGGGGGAGGAGGAGAAGGAGGCTGATTAGGTTGATTTACACTAGCCATAGCTAGGTAACAAAGTATTAACTGGGAATTCTCAAGATTAAGGGTATTTATATAGGTTCTGAAAGACTCTTCTTTTCCAAAAGGAACTTCTGGGACAGAAGTTGGAAACATCTCTAAAAGTTCTTTTTTAGGGTTTATGATGCAGGAGCATCACTCCACCTTAGCAATGTGCCATCTATCCAGCACATTCAAGTGCATTGAAGGAGGGGAGAGGAGCCAACCCTCTCATTTTTCCCTCAATTTAAAATTTTAAATGTAACATTTAAATGAAATTAAATATTGTAAGGATGGAAGAGCAGAGTCATGCCTTTGTACATGCATTATATCGAATCGCCTTTATTAGGATTGATTTGTATAGATCTCGAGCATCACCTCAGATCTGAGAAAGTAAATGTTCATTCAATGTAATAAGTCTCAGTAGATAGGCGTGTTAATTGTGATAGGATGTCACTAAGGTAGCTTGGAGGGAAAGGCTCAAGGATCCCCTCTTGTATAAATCTTTGTAACTTATGCCCAGTAGAGGCTGCTGAAAATGGACATAGAAAATCATTGTAAGCCGAGAGGAGAGAGAGAGAGAGAGTCGAGACTCAGTTGCAGTATGAGCTCACACATTGTAATTAGCATTCTGGTGTTAATACAAATGAACATATTTCACTCTTTATCAATTCCTGTGTGGTGAATGTTTATGAATGTTATCCGCGTGTTTTATGAGTGTATGTTGTAGATGTATGAGATAGGTTTCATCTCTAGGGTAAAGATAAATTTCATTATCTGTTTGAGAGTTGTTGAGTTTTTCTGGGTTCTTTAGTTTGTGCAATGAGTGCATGATAGAGTATCAAAAACTATGTGAGCCAATGCAAGGAGTGAACATTTGAAATCCAAGTCGAAAAAAGAAGAGAACATGCCAGGAGGGCACACCAGAACAGTTCACATATTCTGAGTGGGGCCTTAAGGTTACTGAACACCTTGGAGGGGGAAAGTCTGTGTATGATAAATCACAGCCAGAGTTGTTGAATACTCTAATAGCTCTGCAAGTGTGCATTGAGCGGATGCAGGAGATGCATCAGTGAACCTAAAGGATTTTAGGAAGCAGGAGGAAGACCTATGCAAGTAGTGCACTAAGCCAACCCTTAGATGAAGTGTTGAAAATATGCAGCGTCTGAAGGATCATTCGAGTGCAAGGAGTGCGCGAGAACTTTAATTCTAAGTGTTGGGAGAAAGGTTGCCAAGAGGGCATACCACAAGGTTAAGACTCTAAGGGGAGTTGAGTGCAAGTCTGCATAGAGAGTGCAAGTAGTGCGCTAGAGGTAAAGTGGATTTCTCTTTACAAAGCTCATGAGGAAGAGCATCAAGTTGTCAGGAGGGCACCATATAATCCTTTGAAGGAAGCAGAGGGCTGAGACCCTTAGGAGATTGAGTAAGTTAAAAATATCAAAAGAGATAGTGCAATGTGTGCACAGACAGACTTGTTCCAAGTCCCAAAGCTCATAAGCGAAAGTGCAAGTTTGCACACAGAGTACGAGGATTCGCCAGGGCCGAGGTCAAGTCACATTGGTGAAAAATCAAAGAGGGATAGTGTCCCCAGAAGTGAAGATGAGTCCCAAGATAATTGGGATCCCAGGAGAAGGTTCAAAGGCCAAAACCTTTGAACACTTACAAATTTTCCCAATCTTGGGAGAAATCCAAAGTTCATGTGGAGGAGTTGCACAGCCGTCAGATCTTTGTTGGAAGCGATCTAGACCATCAAATCAGGCTCCAAGATGAAGGAGGAGCGCACAAAGGAGAAATAATAGATCACGTCTATTGGATCTAAGCACATATATCAACAGTCGTCGAATCCAAGTAAGTAGTGTCTGCCTTAAACTTGAACTCCTTAGAACTTCGTGAATTCGAAGGATTTTCGAGTTTGAACGCACAGAAGTGTTGACTCTCCGAAGTTCCGAAGCCAGTCCGGACCGTACATCGTCCAGGTTGATAGGTGGTGGAAGATTAGAGAAGAGTTCGGAGGAATATTCCTTTAGAGGAAAGGCAAGGTGGAGTAACCAAAGCTTTCGAAGGCCCGAATGTCAGAGCTGATCTCAACTGTTGATTTGAGAAGGGTTACAGACTGTCGATCCTGTCGGGGATTCGGTGCTCCGCAAGTTCGTTGAGTCAGAGGATTGGGCCTCTGGAAGAATTGGTCATTGCATGAAGTAAAATGCCCAGCTCCCAGAGCTCTGAAGCACCCTTTGGATAGGCGTATGATCACTGTCGGAGGTCATATGAGGAGAGGGGGCCTATGTATAGTGGTTTTGGGTTCCAGCAAGGGCCCAAAGAGATAATCCAACTCAAAAATATTGAATATCCTTGACTGGGAGGTCGCGCAACCCCTAGGAGGGAAGGGGGGTATGCATCCGAGTGGTATTAGAACCCAAATTTTGTCTGTAGACAACAGACAAAGAAAGAGAATGTGAAGACATAGTGAAATGATCTGTGAATATTTATTTGCAAGTGTGCAACAAACATTTGATAGCCAGGTGGGTTGTAGAAAAATCTGGAGGTGCTCTCAGTTGCAGATTGAACAAAAGACAACAATGTGGGCTGGGGAAAAGAGAAAATGGCTACTGAAGGCCATAGGAGAGATTGAGAAAGAGGAGGCTGCCAACAGGAAAAAAAAAGAGAAATTGACAAGGAGCTCAGCGAGATAAGAGCATAAATGGACATCCTAGAATTGAATATGCAAGAAGAACCATAGGTACATTGGAGGTACGAGTGGCCTCTGGAAAAGAAATCTAGGTGGCCTGTTCAGAAGTTGTTGGCCCGGAGGTAGCAACAAGTGTTGATAAGGTGGTTGAGGGAAACTGAAAACCTCAATGGCACAGAGGAGATGATTTGGATTTGTGAGCCAGAGACTAGGGAGACCCTCAGTGATAAGGAGAGGATATCAAGCAGAGATCTTGTAGACTTCTAGGAGTGCAGCGATGAGTTATCACATTGCCAGGTGGGAAATGAAGTGCGATCAGTTGATCTCATAGACTGTCAGGAGGGCAGAGGAGGAGTCCCAGATTTCCAGGTGGGAAAGGGAGAGGAGAGGATACTATCTAAAAGTCTCATGAACTCAACTGAGAGTTCATATCAACAAGGAGAGTTGATGAAGGAGGATCATAAACACATTTTGATCATTGGGGGAATTGAGATATTCCTGTCACATAACTCAGTTGAGGCCAGAGCATGCGTTGTAGAGGAAGCAGCCGAAAGACAACCAGTTGTGACTGTCATAAAAGAAGAGAATGAGAAGACATTAAAATATTCCCAACAGATGAGAGAAGGAGAAGAGCACTCAACAAAATTTCTTAGAAGTTTCATCCAGGAAGTTGAATAAGAGATGACTGTAGTGCTGGAGTTTGCAGTAGAAGAGGAGGCATGAAACATAGATTTCGTTGATCTGTGTGAAGAACTAGAAGCCCTAGAGAGAAGGGTGATAGTGAAAAGCATGCATATCCAACATGCTAAGTTGGAAACGGGTGGAGGAGAATACCAACCAGCAAAGGAGCAGCTGGAAGAAGTTGGAGATGTACCAACATAAGAACTGATAGAATTCAACCTGTCAGAGGAGGAAGTTGAGCAGCATCTCAGTGAGGAGACTGCAGAATTGGAGTCTATGGAAAAATGGAAATTCAAGTCCACAAAAGAAGAAAACAACAGGGGAGATCAGATTGATCTACTCATTGACAAGGAGGAAGTGCAACAGGCCAGTCTGCATGAAAGGAGGAACCAAACAGTGGGGCAGCTGAACATAGAGATAGAAGAGATAAGGAGGAGGATGTTGAAGTCAGCAAAAGAAACTGCCAGCAAGGATAAGTTGAGCAGAAGGAAGCCTACAAGAGAAGCTGGGAAGAAGCAGTAGAAGCAGTAGCAAAGCAAAGGAGCAAAAGGACAGCTCCAAAGGAGAGTTTTGGATCCAGGAGGATTTCAATAGTAGAGCAGAGGATCTCATGATTTTCCCAGTAGTGGAGTATGATGCAAGGGAATCGCTCCACCTCATCAATGCGCCAGATTTCCAGCACATTCAAGCGCATTCAAGGAGGGGAGAGGATCCAACCCTCTCATTTTTCCCTCAATTTAAATGTAACATGTAAATGCAATTAAATATTGTAAGGTTGGAATATTCGAGTCATGCCTTTGTATAGGTAGTAGATGGAGTCCCCTTTATTAGGCTTGATTTGTACAGATCTCGAGCATCGCCTCATAACTGAGAAAATAAATGTTCATTCAATGTAATAAGCCTTAGTATATAGGCGTGTTAATTGTGATAGGATGTCACTAAGGTATCTTGGAGGGAAAGGCTCGAGGAGCCCGTCTTGTATAAAGATTTGTAAGGTATGCCCAGTAGAGGTTGTTGAAAATGGACATAGAAAATCATTGTAAGCCGAGAGGAGAGAGAGAGAGAGAGTCGAGACTCAATTGCAGTCCAAGCTCACACATTGTAATTAACATTCTGGTGTTAATACAAAAGAACATATTTCATTGTTTATCAATTCCTGTGTGGTGAATGTTTATGAATGTTATCTGCATGTTTTATGAATGTATGTTGTAGATGTATGAGATAGGTTTCATCTCCAGGGTAAAGATAGATCTCACTATCTGTTTGAGAGTTGTTGAGTTGTTCTAGGTTCTTTAGGTTGGGTAATGAGTGTGTGACAGAGTACCAAAAACTTATTGAGTTAGCGCACGAAGTGCGCATCTGAAATCCAAGTCGAATAAAGAAGAGAATGTGTCAGGAGGGCACACCAGAACAATTCACATATTTCGAGTGGGGCCTCAAGGTTACTGAACACCTTGGAGGGGAAAGCCTGTGTAGGAGAAAGCACATCCAAAGTTGTTGAATACTCTAAGATCTTTGCAAGTGTGCAAGGAGTGAAACTGGAGGATTCCAGGAAGCAAGAGGAAGACCTATGCAAGGAGTGCACCGGGCCAACACTTAGATGAAGTGTTGAAAGTCTGCAGCATCTGAAGGCTCAGTCGAGTGCAAGGAGTGCACGAGAAATTTAATTCGAAGTGTTGGGAGAAATGTTTCCAAGAGGGAACACCACAAGGTTAAGACTCGAAGGGGAGTCGAGTGAAAGTCTGCACAAAGAACGCAAGCAATGCGCTAGAGGTAAAGTGGCTTTTTCTTTACAAAGCCTATTAGGAAGAGCATCGAGTTTCCAGAAAGGCACCATATAATCCTTTGAAGGAAGCAGAGGGATGAGACACATAGGAGACTAAGTAAGTTCAAAATATCAAAAGAGATAGGTCAAGGTGTGCACAGATGGACTTGTTCCAAGTCTCAAAGCTCTGATGGGAAAGTGCAAGTTTGCACGCAAAGTACGAGGAGTCACCAGGGTCAAGGTCAAGTTACATTGGAGAAATATCAAAGAGGGATAGCGTCCCCATAAGCGAAGACGAGTCCCAAGATAATCAGGCTCGTAGGAGAAGGTTCAAAGGCCAAAAACTTTGAACACTTACAAATTTTCCCAATCTTGGGAGAAAGCCAAAGTTCACGTGGAGGAGCTACTCAACTGTCAAATCTCTGTTGGAAGTGATCTGGACCATCAGATAAGGGTCTAGGACGAAGGAGGAGAGCGTAGAGTAGAAATAATAGATCTCATTCATTGGATCTGGGCACATGGATCGACAATCGTCGGATCCATGTAAGTAGTGTGATCCTTAAACTTGAAGTCCTTTAGGACTTCGTGAATTCAGAGGATTTTTGAGTTCGAACGCACAGGAGTGAGGACTCATCGAAGTCCCAAAGCCAATCGGGATTGTCCATCATCTAGGTTGACAGGTGGTGGAAGATTAGAGAAGAGTTCAGAGGAAGAGTCCTTCGTAGGAAAGGCAAAGTGGAGTAACCAAAGCTCCTGAAGGCCCGAAGGCCGAAGATGATCTCAATCGTTGATTTGAGAAAGGTTACAGACCGTTGATCCCGTTGATCCCGTCAAGGATTCGACTCTCTGTGAGTTCGTTGAGTCAAAGGATTGTGCCTCCGAAAGAATTGGTCGTCATGCGAAGTAAAACACCTGGAGCTCCGAAGTGCCCTTTGGATTGGCTCTTGATCACATTCGAAGGTCATATGAGGAGAGGGGACCTGTGTATAGTGGTTTTGGGTTCCAGCAAGGGCCCGAAGAGATGATCCAGATCACAAATATTGAAGATCCTTGACCGAGAGGTCACGCAACCCCTAGGAGGGAAGGGGGGTATGCGTAATTTTTAAAAGGAAAACTTTGGAGAACTAGCCGAAAATGGAAAATCTTCGAGAGGTTCTTTAGGGGAAAGGTTTGGAGAATCCTCGAGTGAATCTTTAGGAGAAACAAATGGATAATTTTCAGGGGGATATATTTGAGAGGCTACGGTAGAATATTTAAGAGAAAGTTGAATATATGTTTCAGGAAACAATTGGATAGATTCTGTTGGAGAGACTGACAAAGGAAGTTTTGAAGAATTTGAAAGAGGTTCCTTAGGAGATGTAGGTGAAGATAGAGTTGGAAGGTCTAAAGGGCTTGTGGGAATTGGAACTTTTATTACAGAGATTTTAGGATCAAAAACATATTTTCCTTTGGATTTAGCGATAGTAGAAGATGAAGGTTTAGAATTAAATGATGCAGTGGGTGGGGTTATAGGTATATGCTTGGTATTTTTTCTTAGACAGTAGCTTTTCAAGATTTGCTACTGGTGTTATTTTCTTAGGTTCTAGATGTACTCTAGTGTTTTTGTTTCCCAATGCTAGGATGGAAAAAGTGTGGAATTGCCAAGTGAAGGATTTTATCCAACCTAAGTTTTGTTCACCATCAAAAGGTAGGTATAATTGTTTTACCCAAGGAAAATATTCTAAATTCTCTCCCCAGAAAATACGCCAAAAAATGATGTATTCCTTGATATATTTCCTAGCTAGGGAAACAATGCCAAGGACATTTTAAAATTTCAGGTAGCTGGTTTTGCAAATCTATTCAAAGAACATCGGGTTGAATACTGGTTTTGACTGTGATACTTTATGATAAATTTATTTTATTAATAGTCAAACCATAAATGGATTATATCTTAATACTTTGGCACAATTTAAATCATCGTTGGTAGAATAGTGGGAAAACAAAATCAAAGATAAAAAAAGATGTATCTAAAGATAAATATCAAAGTTATCTCTAATAGAAGAAAACACAAACAAATATAAATGACTTTTATTTGTTCATGTGAAATTATGTTTCCAAAACATAAACAAACTATAAGATTAATGAAATATGTCACAAATTTAACTTACAGTTGAATCCATGAAATTTGAAACCTTAACCAGTGTTTGATATAGACAGTAGTGGTTGTACTAAATCGTATGTAGCATCAACTCATATGTATTTGAAATAAAAGAAGAAAAAACGAGGATAAAAAATTATTGAGAAAGATCATAAATGAAAAAGATCAATACCAAGAATCCTTTACTGCTTGCAAAACTGATTTTTATTAAAACTTCAAAAAAGTCTCGAGTTCAAAAATCCAGCCCTGATTACATCAAGTTTTCCTTTTTTTATACAAAAAGGTCTACAACCAAAATTGGTTGGAAATTCTATCTTTCAACCTTTAATTTACATCAATAAAACCAACCATTACGAAATAAGATAATATTCATCGAGAATAGAATGATTCCCTAAATTTTAGTTGACTTTGTCGAAGTTGTTGGAACCAACTATTCGTTGATGAGTTGAAGGAGGAGTTTCCACGTCTCATTTGATGGGTAATGAAATGAATTCATTTTTGTGAATGCAATATCCAATTATGTGTACTTTTCATACATGGAGTAACAACAAACCACTCTTTTACTTGACATAAAACATAAAAATCATCAATCAACATGTCCATAATATGTTGCCCACTTAACATATATGATATTTTCTTGAACTTTTTATCATCTCCTCCGACCTTGAAAAGATTTTACATGTATATTTCAAAAGGAATAAATTTACCCTTTTCACCCCAGACAGTTGGTAAACCCATATTTACCAATTTGTCAAATCTATTATTGAAAGTATCTACATTATTTCTCAACATTATGAATTTGTTTTGAGTCTGTTGAATGGAATTTCTTTGGGTAAAGTCCCTTTCAATCTCCAAAGTTGTCTATGTTATATT
Organism: Picea sitchensis; assembly: GCA_010110895.2. NCBI lineage: Eukaryota > Viridiplantae > Streptophyta > Pinopsida > Pinales > Pinaceae > Picea > Picea sitchensis. The sequence goes on from SNQJ01S0003351.1 coordinate 215,513, forward strand.
ATTGATTCCCTTTGACATCAAGACATCTCTAGAATGAGTATTTAGGAACTTGATCATTCAACCAACTATTTGAGGACAATTTCCCAAATCCAGAAAATCTTGTTGCACATTTTTTTTAGCTTCATTGATTAATGTCTTTTCCTCATATACCACTTTGAAGCATTCCCATATTTTACCTATTTCTATATTAATCTGATCCCAGATCATATGTCTTTCTCCAATTAGATACGCTTTACCAACCTTTCATGCTTTAGATGCTCATTTTATACCTTTAGATTGGATTTTATCTTTTGATATTCACTGATAACTTTATCTTTGTCTTTGGAATGATCTTGTAAAGTCTCAATAGTTTTATTTAGTTTCTCAATATCAACTCCTTTTTGGTTAATGGCTAACAAATATTTGGATAGTTCAGTTGAAAAAACTATTTACTGAGATGATGAATTTCCTCCCTTTAAGAGTTCAATTTGTCTTTCATATTTTTCCAATTGGTCATTCATCTAAGCCATTTTCTCAACCAATGTATCTTTCTCATGTTGCATAGCTTATAACTCGTGTGTTTGCACATGATCTACACTGGGGATTTTGAATTTTTTCTTTAACACTTGAATTTTTGTGTCCCTTGTGGCAATTAAAGCTTGCACAGACGTTGTATCCTTTGGATATGCTCCCAGGTTTATCACCCATTGTTCTTGCTCTTTAATCTTTTTCATTTTGATTTCATTTGCTAGTTTTTCATACTTCAACTGACTAGTAAGATTATCCTTCATGACTTGCAATTTCTTCATTCCTAAAGTAGTTGTTATGATATCTATGTTAACCATTTCCCCTATCTACCTATGAAGTCCATGTTTTCAATGGGATGTAGAGCCTTCAGATCAAAAGTGATGTTGGTCCTTTTATTTCCCCATGTCTCCAACACCACCATATTTAATTTCCCCTTTTCACAATCCATAGAAAAAAGCATTATGGTATGTGAATTTTCAGGATCATACATTTGAGAAAAAGCATCATGCTTGATTTATACCCCTTTCTCTTTAATTTCCACAAACCTCTTGAAAGGTTCACTATCAATTTTCATAGGTTGAACATCTGATTGACTAGATAATTGTTCTTTGAGTGTTACACCACCTCAGTGGTCACTAGTTTCCCTATTTTGGAAGACTTTACTTCAGATTGTAGGTCCATATCTTCTTCTTTTGTTAATCCTCCTATTTTCCTTTTCTTTGCAACACTAGACTTTGAATTTGTCACTTATTGTGTTGACCCTGACATCTTCCTTCTATATGTATTTTGAAAATGTAAAGGGGATGGTGTAACTGAAATGGAAGTTTGTTGTGATACTTGTTTGGCCAGTTGTGTTCGAACTTCTTGTTGTTGTTGTTCCGACAATATTTTCTACACATCCTCCTAGCTTTCAAGATTTGCTAGCTTCTCAATATCTGACTTTGATTGATGTGGATAGGGAAATAAATCATATGTCTTCCTTATGGTTGTGAGTATGCCATGAGGATCATAATTCCAATCTTTTGTAAGCTCAAGACCCATTTATTTTAGAAATTCCTTTACTTCCTGCAATGTTGACTTATCTTTGACAATAAAAGGGCCTACTTCTTTCTTCAATTTGAAAGAATTTTTCTTCTTGTTAGCCAATAAATTAACTTGATCGGAATTTAAACATTGTCTAATATATTCTAATGAGAAGACTCTCAAGGTAAGGAACCTAGGAAGTATATAAGGTTGTAGTTCATACCCATATACCTTGATCGTAGTATGATTTTAAACTAAAAATCAGTCACATGTTCTCTTATCTTGGCTTAATTGCAACATTCTATGAATTTCTGGGAAAATTCTAGAAGGGGATTGGCAATAGATGGTTTCATAGGCTTGAGATATGAACAGATTCGCAAAGTCATAAAACTGAGGATCTTGTACTTTCTTTCTAATAATTAAATTACAGTGAATGACTGAGTTTGGGTTACCCATTCATCCTCCACTTGTTACTATAGGTGTTGAAATCTTAAAGATTGAGAATACATAAATAAGTGGGCTAAGTGAGACTAATATGTAAAGTAATGGGTATTATGAAATTCCATCAGTTGAATATGTATGTTATTGGCTAGGAATATAGAATAATCAAACTTGGTTAATGGCTTAAGGGTAGTAGGGAAAATTGAAGCCATAACACCAAGAATATATGAATCAATGGTTTCATCACTGTCATACCCTAAGATGGAGGCTATCATGGAAATTATCTATCTGGTTATCTGAGGAAAAAGATCACTCTGAATGTTGATGTCATTTGACGGTGGACTCAAGTCTCTGCATAAATATGCCTACAACAAAGCAATCATATCGTGTGAATTCAAAGTTAAATATTGGCTATTAAGCTTCGTTATGTTTAGCTCTTCAACATCGGGATCTGCAGATAATTTCATCTTGTTGAGGATTGATTGTGAATCAATAGTACAAATAACAGAACCATCCTTACTAACAATATCTCTTTCACTCAAGGTATAGGATGCAGCACACCAGGAATGAAATTCGGGGAAATTGTAAACTTGGGGAATGACAAATTTAGCCAGGTTGGGCTCCTAGACATGGTAATGATCAATGAACTTACTAAAGTTCTGTAAAGAAGTCGTGTGAAGATCTAGAATATCAAAGGAAATATTTGGATCAAAGGAATCTTTATAACTATCGAGCAATCCTTTATTTTCTACGTTAATTAGGGATTTATTCTTACTTAACAGGATGGTTTGTTCATAATCCATACTAAATATGGATAAAAATAGGATAAGAATTCGTAGAAATTACTGGATCGAAAGATGGATGGTGATCCAGGTGGATATTGGTGGCCACC
>SNQJ01S0003352.1:26899-40050 GCA_010110895.2 Picea sitchensis
GGATGAATGGTTGTGTAAAAAAAACGTAATGTTATCTATTAAAAACTTACTATCTATTAAGAATGTTGTCTAATGACAAATTGTTTTTTAACACATATATTGCTATCCATTAATGAGACCGTTGTCTAACAAATAATGACATCTAATAATGGTATTGCAGTCTTTCACCTATTGACCACGCTACCATTAGTATGTAAAATCACAGTCAATATATGTAAATTTATTGTCAATATATGTTAAAATCATTGTTACTATATAGTGAATCGTAGTCACGATACATTAAAATTGCAATCAATATATTAAATCTCATTCAATATATATGTAAATCGCAGAGTAAATAAATGATAATGCTGTCATTTAAATATATGAAATCGTAGTGTAAATAAATGATAATGTTGTCATTTAAATATATGAATCAGAGAGTTAAATAAATGATGTTGTTGTCATTCAAATATATGAAATTGCATAGTCAGATAAATGATATTATTATCATTTAAACATATGAAATCGCAGAGTTAAATAAATCTCTTTTCAATGCCATTTGAATAATATGCTATTCAAATGAAATCGCTTCACAGTGGTAAATAAATCACTATTCATTGGCATTCAATTAAATGATATTCAAATGAAATCAATTCGTAGTGGTAAGTAATATAACACAAATATTTTACCAATCAAGAACTGGGATTTATCATTAAAATTGTAGAGATTATACCAATCAAGCGCTCGGTAATATGCCAAGAAATTGTAGAGATAATATGCCAAGAAATTGCAAAGATGAATCGATCAGAGATGAATCAAACAAAACACAGAGACTAGTTGATCAGAGATGAATCAAAGAAAAACATAGAGATACTCAATCACAAGAAGGCATAAAGACCAATCATTCGAAAATGAATCAATCAAAAATTCAAATATACTCTTTCACAAAAAGGCGCAAAGATCAGGGATTAATCATAAGAAAAAAATGCAGAGATAAGTAAGGGTTAGATCACTAGGCGAAATTTATCCCTCACTTATTATACATGCACATGAAAGAAGGGAATTTGATTCTATAAGTCTTTAAACCCAATAGTGACGATCGTTAATTCGACTACTGGGTGACTGCTCAGGCACAAACTAAGAGATTATGCGATAAGAGACCAAAGATAAAAAGTCAATTTTTCATCGTATTAATCAATAAAAAACAAACACAGAGAAATCATTGCAATCAAAGCTTGGGTTCTCCATGGGAAATGAATTCAAAATAAAATGAGCATAAGGCTAGGATGACTTTAAGTTCTTTGATCATAAAACGATGGGCTCATCAAGACAAATTGTTGAAGATAAAAATGAAATCTCTGGATAGTGTTACGTTGAAGAAAACATAATATTTAATACAATAGAAGTACATTAATTAAGGCGCAAGAACAATATTTAAACTACCATTCAATAAAAGTATACACATATGTACCATAGCCAAATGCGAAAGCTCCGAGTCATTGTCCTGTGTGCACTCTGTCCAGTTCCTTCTTACCGACCGATATGACCTCACCAGTACCTTCCATCCAATGCTAGGGGTAGTCTTATTCCCCATGAGCTCCTTGAGATGCAAAGGGGCCACACACACAATGCCAGAGAATGCTAGCACCCATATTTCCTCACAAGGTCGAGCTAGCACTCGTTACCCGAGCTGGGTATCCCAACTCCCACAAGAGAAAGTCCAGTCCAGAGAAAATTTCAGCAACGTAACATTACGCAAAAATATGAGATCCATACTCCTCCTCCATCCTTTTTATAGAGTTTGCAAATAATTAGTTTCCCAAATTCTCATTAAATTCCTTTTTTATTTAATTAATTATGAAAAACCTCGCTCGTACACATGTTGTCTGATCACCTAGTTGCACCAAAAAAACAATTTTATTAATTAATTAATTACTCCTATTTCTCTCACCCAGCAAGATCATTCTTAAAAAGGATCCTCGATGTCCCAATATTCCCTTACATTTCTTAAATGACTTACGCCTTACTTAATTCCTAGTTGAGTTCATAGATAGAAAGTCCCAAAGGCTAGATACCTTACTAAGTTAGACATTCGATTTTTTCTTTAAGTTTCCCCTTTTATTTAAGTTTCCCTTTTTCTTTAAGTTTCCTTTTTTTTTTAAGTTTCTCTTTTCCTTAAAGTTTCCCCCTTTTTATAACTAAATTCACAATTAGCAAGTTTAGACAAAGACAACCAAATACCCCCTTTATTAATTAAACCTTTATTAAAATTTCCTCTTTAATTATTAATGCTTGAATTCTCTAATTAGTTTTAAAAAATAAGCTTTAGTGAAATTAGATTTTTATAAAAATGACCTTAGTGAATTGAAATTTTGTAAAGGAAACTTAGTGAATTGAATTTTTATAAAAGAACCTTAGTGAATTAAAATTTCCATCTTAATCCAACTATATGTCTAATTAGTATTTTTTTTCTTAGCCTGTACTCAAACCTAGGTTTTCAAGTAACTGGGCTTGGCGACAGTTCTTAAGGGAAAATTAGTTATTATAATTTACTTATCACATTATTCATTTTAAGGTCGACTAGGTTTAATCCCTTACTAGTTAAAATCATGACGTTCCCTTCAAGATGCACGACATGCTCCAACGGTGCCACTCGCCTCATTTCTTTTAATTGCACAACATTCCCTTCAAGACGCACCATATCCTCCAAGGATGCCACTCACCTCTTTCCATTTTATTTGTGAGACATGCCCTTTAAGACGTACTACATTCTCCAAGGGTGCAACTCGCCTCTTGACTTAACTTGGTAGACATCAAATCCCTGAAGTCAATACTCTGCCAGGTGATCTTATGGGAGACTAAGGTCCTCTAAGGAAAAATTCCCCTTCCTTATTTCTTGCCCCTTAGAATCATTGTGAGAGACTGTCATAGTCTTCCCTCATGGCATCACGGGTCTTCTCGAACTATGTAATCATTAACCTATAGTTCGAGCCATGACAAGAGTGCTAGTAGGTCGTCGTAGGGATTTTTCCACACCTATCCCTCAAATTCTTTTATTGTCTTGACTGACCCCTCTAATCCACATGTGACTTTGGTCGGAAAGTTATCATCAGTCTGCATCCATCAACGAATCATGTTAGCAATAATAATAAATGATCATAACATCTAATCATATGTACATATGTCAGATCAACAACATTCAAACCCCAATTGTTCACTCACTGAATCGATCTAGAGTCTAAGGGGTTTCATCGATGCCTCTATATCCCCAATGTCTAGATTCCTGCACACTCAGGAGAACCCATTCAATACCACTTGTCTATGTAAATACAACAAAATAACATATCATCAAATCCATCATATCTCATAATTGTAATCAAAATGACTAATAGTATAATAACTCGGATCATTTGCAAGCAAGTGTCCTAAAAAATAAGTTCGCTTAGTGTGCGCAAGAGAGGGATGTTACAGAATGGATAGGATTCTAGTCATTAATAATATGAAATTGATGGTCTAAAGCAATCATATCATCAATGGATCAACTGGTAAATCAGAATGGATGGTTGCGATGGAGCTTACTCTATGAGATTTCAGAATGGATAAAGATGTTGATGAAGACTTTACCAGACATATATGAAAAAAATCATAGATCAGGAAAAGTACTCCTTAAGGGAGAGTGTTGGAGATATTAACGCCTACTTGTCTTGCTCTTAATATTTAATATTCCTCATCATAAAATTCATTATTTATTATAATATCTACCTAAGATGTTTAATTACGAATGTGTTTGATCTAGATCTTATTTATGTATGTGGTTAAGATATTATCTCAACAAATTAATTATATGAATAATATAGTGTATAAATATTAATCCTAAACTTGATATATTTATATATCTGTAATGTTTCATTAATTTATTTAATAAAATATAATACGATTTTGTGTGCAATATTCTTCTAAATCATACACTTTTATCAAATGTTAATTAATTTCATGGGCATAGGTATGTAATGCCACGATCACTAAAGATAGTCTTGTACCTTACTTTAGGTGTTTTCTAATAATTATACATATAACATATATGCTATATGTAATATACATATATGTATATTTGTTTTCTAATAATACCAGTATTTTTCATATTTTTTAAATTAATTAAATAAAAAATAATATTTAATTTGATAATTTTTTAATAAAATTTATATTATAACGTTTTGAATAAATACAAGATAAATGTTTTTTATTTTATATTATAACGTTTTGAATAAACCCAAGATAAATATTTTTAATTCAAATTCAAGTGGAAACTGCAGTAAATTATTCATTATTTATACTGATATTTATTTTTAAGTTTTACTAATATGAAATGAAATTTAATTTTTATAATTAAAAATATATATTGTTAATAATATTATTATAATATTAAATCCTAAAACTATGAGTATCAAATATCTAGTGTTTTATTTGGTTTACATACTTTCTTAATTTCTACAAGTAAAGAGAATGTTCTAGAATTAACCTGGTCATGTTCATTTCCATAAAATATTAAAAATAAATGAATCTCATTTCCATAAAATATTAAGGAAGAACAATATTTTGTTCTTTAGTACAAAATGTTTCTCAATAGAATTTGTTTTTAGGTTTTTGATACATATTATTTATGGACCAAATGACAGAGAGAATATTAGGGGTTACCATGTTATTCTATGTTCTTTCTCAAATAAAAATTTGTAAATTTCAATTTCAATTTTTTTTTAGATATGATTCACAAGAATTCTATACAATAAAATTATTGTACATTAAAAATCAGCAAAATTTTATATTAACTATATAAAATTCTTAGAAATTTAAATATAAGGATAAAAATATCTCCACACATTCAACAATTTGTATATTAAAAATTAGCAAAATTGACCAAAATTTTTTATATTTTAAAATAAATTCTGATCCTTCAAATTATATTTAAACAATAAAAAAGGAGTAATGAAAAAATCATTACATCTCAAAAATAATAGTGAAATTTATTTAAATCATCATAATAGAAAACATCACAAAATTAAGTTGTCTAACTAGTTAGTGATATAATTCCATTATAACCTAAAACTTGAAACCACAAAACATAAATTATTTATTTTAACATAAATTATTTATTTTGGATTCGAAGAGGAAATCATAAATTCAAAGATGTATTTATAATAAAGGAAACATTTTTTTTCATTCAACTAAATATCTTTTATTAAGAAAATAACATAATAATATCTTTTATTAAGAAAATAACATAATACAGTGTTTGGAGAATAAATATAATACACATTTTTTCCTTTCGAAAAAAAGTAACAATAACATAATGGGATTGTTTGGAGAATAAATGAATATAACTATAACATAATGGATTGTTTGGAGAATAAATATAAGAAAAATATTGTTTACTTGAAATTCTTGTATAAATAGTGGGAGATTCTCCGTTATTCTCATTCCAACTTTCTACGAATTTATCTCCTATCAGTTCCTTGTTAGTTTTAAGTATATGAAGCGTTTAATTAAATATTTTTTTATTCAAATTCTTTAATAAATAGTGGGAGATTTTCCATTATTTTCATTGGAACTCTCTACGAATTTATGTTGTCACATTTTTTCTGTTGTTAGTTTTAAATATATGGAGCATTTATTAGTCCCTGTTGTAGGTGTAGAGGGATTATAGCGATCGATAAATTGTTGACCTGGTATTAGATTATGCATTGACCAGAAATATTTCCGTATTGTCTATTGTTGGAACAAGGGAAGTGAAGACACCGATTTTAATATAATAAAAAGTATCATGTTTGTCAAGATCAGATTAGACAAAGGATTGGAGGTCTTATTGCAGCCTTCGCTCTTCCCAATGTTAAATATCTTGACTTGTCCAAAGTATTTGGTAGTATATGGTCCTTTTGAATTATATATGTTATTATGCATTGGTCGATGGTGGATTAATGCTAGCATTAGTTCGAATGTCTCCCTTAGAATTTTCTTCTAGTTAGAATACATTCTCTACCATATTACTATGTCTGATTTTTTCTTTTTTGTTGTGTGCTTCGAGAGAACAAGCTTGCCATGTAACATATTTTCTTAAATGATTGCACAGGTCTATGCCCTTCAACGGTCATGACAGTCTTAACTGTTTACCTAACAACTCTGGCAATGTTAAATGATTATTGTACAGATGGGTTGCAATACAATTTCGTTCATGGTCGGTATCAGTGATCGAGTGTTAGATGCTTGTTTGGTGCTTCGTTCCATGGTTGTGGTTCTTGTTTGATTCAACTTTACAAAGTTGCGGTCTTGCAATTGCAGTTCGAGCTCTTCGTGGTTGTTCACTGGTTTGTTGTTTTTCAACTTTGCAAGTTGTTGGACCTGTTGTTGCAGTTTGCAGTTTTTGGGGCTGAGCTCTTGTTGTCCTTTGTTGACGAGTAAGTTTCCATGTTATTGTTGTTTTTCAATGGTGGAAGTCCCACCATATTTTTCTATGCTCTTAATTTCTATTCCTGGAAATCATGTGTCTTGCAATGCAGAGGGCCTTATGAAACATAGTTGGGAGCCATCAGAAGAGGGAACCATCGAGTGGGGTCTATACGCAGGCTATGCTTTCAATCTGTGGGTGGGAACACTGCATCTACCTTTTCTATTTCTGCTGAGCAAAGTTATTGTTTTATTTATTTCTCTGTTTTCTTCTCATCTACTCTAGGGACTAGGGGGCATTGAAGTTGAGAAGAAGAAGGTTCAAAGATACATACGGTAATTGGTGCCCTGCTTTGTTTTCTTTTTCTATTTTGCTATCTTTTATTTTTTTCTCCTTCTTTTCTCTATTTTCATAGAAAGTGAAACTATGTAGAAAATAGCTTCAAAGTGACAGTTGAAGAGATCAACGAGGTAATAGATGTTGATTCGTAAAAAATAGTTGCACAGTCCATTGTACATAACATTGAAGTGGTTTTGTATAGAAATGTGCTTTTTAGATTGGATGCATTCTTGTATACTCTTGGGGATTTCCTTTTTGATACATTCCAAGTTCTATTTCATTTCTGCTAGTCATCGGCCGAGCTGCGCAATGGATTGATAGATTATTTCTTGACATGTTTTAAAAATGGCGATGTCGAGGCTTTGCAGTCCTATGAATATGAATTGGAATCTGATTTTCTTTGGCAGATGCATGGAATACAAGATGTCACTACGTATTTTTCAAAAATGCGATTGTCTGCATCTCCAATTCTGCCTCCGCATGAGAATGGACTTTATGGAGATACATTTTGTATACGATGGTTGTCTAACTGGATGAATATATTAGTTTCCATTTGGTCATTGACAAGAAAAATAAGATATCTACTATTCAATAAAAATGCATCTCACAATCCATATTGCATCTTGTTCCATGATGTCAATGCCCTCAGTGGCCATTATGAACCACTGGTGTATAGAAAAATTCCCATATGAAATATAGAAGGTCCTCGTATCTACTTGTCCATTATTTTCAAAGACTTTCAATCACAATGCAAAGGGATTTTGCATGGCATAGATTGTCATGGTTTACAGCTGGCAACAAACGCTGTGTATAGTTGTGGAGATAGTTTGTTCAATGCAACTTGTTGTTTGGTACCAGCAAAATTCGATGTTCAGTCACTACAACTTTACACTGTACACTCCTTTTGCAGTGCAATTATAGGCAGTAGCCAATAGGATTTTAGGTGCTTGCATCAACACCTTTGCCCATATCTCATACAAAATATGTCGGCAGTTGGAAGTTGGTAGGAATACCTTGTGAACATGGCACTTCCATATGATTAAGGGTGTATAGAGGGTTGCAGATTCTGTTTGAAATGGTTGTCTGTCATATTCAAGGTTAATATCCAGGTGTGCTTGCCCTTGCCAGATGCCACTATCCATTCCTAGGCTATTGATTCAAATTGCGATCGAAAAATTGACATCCTTTCGTTGAAAACATATACAACACATATACATTATGAAACTTTGCTTGCACATATCGATAGTTCAGGGTTGACTATCCATGCCACCCAAACGACATCGAATTTGCATACACATGGAATGTTTTTTTGTGAAAATTAAAGTCCTCCCAGTTGCGAGATGGGCAGACAGGGCTTGAACAAAAATAACATGCGTAAAATTCATGACAGTTGTGATGAGGCCATAGAGGGATTAGACAAAAAACATAGAGTAAGTTATCACAATTCAAAAAAGAATATTTTTCAAATTCACCCAACTTCTGATAAGTTCATAGAGGCCTTGAAGAAAAAACGTAAAGTAGTTTCTCAAAAACTAGGTGAAAGTGAAATTCATCCCATTTGCCACCATGTCATCCTTCCCTTGGGAAAGAAACGTAGACTAAGTTACCACAACTTGAAAAAGGTCATGCGCGAGAGAAAAAAATACATTACTACACTTCCTTTTAGAGAGAAACTCACATATCACAATGTAAAGAGATTTGTTCATGCAGAACAAAGCATAAACAAGTGTGATTTCATATCCTAGAATGGTGATGCAACTGTAAAAATTCATGATCTACAAGTAACACCATGTAGTAGTATAAATGAAAACCAGGAAACAATTTCTACAAATACTTCCCTACGAAAGAAAAATGCAAGACAAAACTACATGAAACTAATGAAAGACACTCCTTCCATTGCATGTGCAATTTGTGAACAATTGAATTTTTTAAAAAATAGCAAGTCTTTCATGCCTGATTTGCAAGAAGAATACCTCCTCTTCACAGCCCAAGATAAACCAGTTTCTAGTGAGAAAGTTTGTCTTCCATGCAAACTATCGCTTGAAAATGGAAAACTACCACAATTTGCAACCCCTGACCAAATAAGATGTAATACAACACTAGCAGATGTAAGTTCACTTATGAAACTCGAGGAGAGACTTGTGTCTCTGTGAATTGTATTTTCCTAAATCAAACCTTGGGGCTATAAATGACCCCAGATGGGCTTAACAGGATCAATTATTAATGTGCCTGTTCAGCTAGATGTTGTGAAAAAAGCATTGCCATAATCTATTAACAATACAATTACAATCATTATGTCATTGAAAAGATGCTTGCGAAACAAAAATTCCTATCAGACAGGAAAAGTGCGTGTGCATGCTGTTATGAAAGCATTAACGGAATTATATTCCAGAGCCTTGTACAAAGTATAGAACATTTGTATAAATTCCAACTGGAACAATGTTCTCGCAAAAGAACATGGCAACTCTGCAGATACTCTTGAAAATCCTAGTGATTTTGATTCAAGTGATGAATCGGATAATGAAACAACTACTGAAACATTGGTGCATGGATTCACTGATTCACAGTGCATTCGAGACTTGCAAGACAAAATTGTCGAAATTGCACCTGTCGAGGGGCAGCATCCACTGGGAATATTCAAGGACAAATTCCCTGAGGAAATGAACTTTCCAACACGCCTCTATGGATATCCACGTGGAACTGATATTACAGAACAATTCAGTTATCATAAAATAGTCCGATGGGAGTTGCTACATTCAAGCGGTTGCTTCTCCTATCACATAACAATTTTTTTTTTCAAGACAATGCACAAAATAATCAAGCAAGTTTTGTACTACATGTGGGTCTAAATAAGAAAAGGCCAGTTACAAGGAAGAAAGTTGCTCACGAAGGATCTGAAGTACAAAGTTAACCTAGGAAAAATTCTGAAATCTGATATTGGATACATAGATTTCAAAAACATTCGCACCTCTCTTGACTATTTGCAACAAAACAAAAAAAAAAAATTGCAATGATTCAACAATTAGGCCTGCCAACATTTTTCGTCACATTTACAAGTGCAAAGCACTTCTTGGATCCATTAGTGGCTACGGTATCTGACCTGCATAAGAATAGAAAACATACAAAATAAATTGATACACTGGAAAATAGTGACATTGGGTACCTCATAAGAAAAGACCCGGTGACATGTACTCTTTACTATAGACATAGAATAAATTCTTTGAGACAATTGATATGGCATGATTAAACATTTTTCAGAAAAATATCAGACTACTTTTTTGTCACTGAATTCCAGAATAAGGGAAATGAACATGACCATGCACTGTTGTGGATAGAGGATGCACCGGTGTATGGAGTTGATAACAATTCAGAGATCGAACAATTTGTGGATAAATACATAACATGAAACATAGATCATTTGGATCCAGAACTTGCAAAAGTCCATAGACATTACAATACAAGAAGTTGTAGAAAACTAAAAAAATCACATTGCAGATACAACTTTCCCATGCTGCCAATGAGAGCTACAAGAATCATAGAGCCAATTAGTGTAGAAGAAAATGTTGTTGTTGAGAAATCTAAATCCTTGTTCGCATTTCTAGAAGAAGGGGGATTTGATGAAATGATGAGATTTGATGCCTTCTTGACACAGGTAAATATTTCAAAAGATGAGTACGTCCAAGCCATACAACGCATGCTTAGGTAACCAACACTTTTCCTTTAAAAACAAAAACTCTCCCATATTTGGAACAACAATTTCTCCAAGGATATGCCAATTATGTGGAAAGAAAATACAGATGCACAGTACGTGCTGAATGCATATGCTACAACATCATCTTGTACCTCGTATATGATGAATATTGACAAATCTATGAGAAGTGCATTTAGAAAAATACGCAAAGAACATGAAAGAAGTCATATTGATGCCATACAAATGATACACACACTTGGCAATACATTTTTTAATCTTCAACAAATGTTTGCTCAACAAGCAGTTCACATTGCACTCTCCTTGCCCCTCACTTGTAGTTCAAGAAAATGTGTATTCATAAACACATCTACACTTGAAAAATGCACATTTGTCCTTAAACCACTGTTTTTGCTACAACAAGATCCCGCCAATTCAGAGGATATGCTATGTCACTCTATTTTTGATTATTACATCCAACGTCCATATCCTATTAGGCATATCTTCTTAGCAGAATTCGTATCGCATTACAAAAAAAATGGTGCACCCATATCAAAAAGAAAAAAACCCTCTATCATACGATTTGTCAAATACAACAAACATTGTGACTATGAAAACTATTGTAGAGAAAATTTGTTGTTGTATGTTCCATTCGATGAAAATGAAGAGACATTAATGCATAACTTCTATACATGGGAGGCTGCGTATGTTGCGTCTGAGACTATGGTGCACATCAATGAAGCTAGATTTTCCTACAATGTTAATCCAACATGGGGAGATCTAGAGGTTGCACTTAATGACCTAGAAAACCCTAGTTATCATGATGACACATTCAGAGACCCAAAAAAAACTAGAACTTCTTCTGAGTCCTATGACTTAGAAGGAGATTTGCCTCGTCCTCCAGCGGCTAGAAGAGAAAAATGTATCAATATTGGTTTTCAAGTTACAAAACATCCTTTCCTAATTGAAAATAATGAATACCACAAAATAAGACATCTGTTGAATCATGAACAACAAACAATTGTAAATGATATTGATCTTAAAAAATTCTTGAACATGAATAGTCATGTGCACGTGTTCCTTACAGGCAGAGCAGGAACAGGCAAGACATTCACAAAAAAAGTATTGTTCCAAATTCTTATATGAATTTATGATTCAAAAAATTCCTCTGATCCTATGAAACCAAAGGGCCTAATAGTTGCATACATAGGAAAAATTGCATACAATGCTAGTGGAACAACAATCCACTCCGCATTTTTAATGCCTTTTAACAAGTCACAGTTTCTTCCACTTAGCAAGGAAATGTTGGATACATTATCTAAGCTTTATGAGGAACTCCAACTTGTCTTTATAGATGAAGCATCTTTGATTGGGAGTTAGTTCTTGTATTCCATTGACAGTCAACTAAGAATGATAAAACATGTGGAGACGAAATACTTTGGAAACATTGACATGATATTCTCTGGGGATCCTTACCAGTCACAGCCCATCCAAGATTATTTGATATTTGAACAACCCATGGTCAATATGGAAACAGTCACCCATGACTTCTAGAGAGACAATATTAAATTCTTTGAGTTGAATACTACAATGTGCCAAATAGATGAAACATTCATTACAATTCTGAATAGAATGCACACCAACATCTAAACACATGATGACTTGACCCATATCAATTTGACATGCTTATAACCTGCACCAAAAAACCCAACATTCTCTTACATGTTCTACAGAAATAAGGATGTCGCAAACCATAACAGCCACATGCTCTCCCTCATACCTAGCAATGATATCATCATCAATTCCATTGACCTGGAAGAAGAAAACCATGGAAATGTTCCACGACATGAACATTCAGTCACTTTACCTTTGCATCTTGTCCTCAAATTAGAAATGTTTGTTGAAATATATGCCTGCAACTATGATTCACAGGATGGCTTGGTGAAAGGTGTAGATGGAATACTAAAAGGCTATACCAAGACAAAAAAAGTGGATGTCCTTTGGATTAAGTTCCACGAATCACATATAGGAAAGAGAGAAGAAAGAAAGTTGGCGTCTCTATATAATTCAAATACTGGAAGCGATTGGACACCTATTTTGCGAATATTGAAGCTAGTATCAACATCAACAAAGACAGGTCAACTAAATATTCAAAAACAGTTTCCGATTAAACTTGCATGTGCACGTATAGTCCATAGATGACAAGGAATAACACTTGATAAAGTTTCTTTTCAACTTGTTGGAATTTGGATACATGGACTTGTCTACACAACATTGTCCCATGTTAGAAGCATAGAGTCCTTGTATTTACTAAGTCTTCTCACAAAAGATAACTTCAAAGTGAAATAGAAAGTTGTTATTGAAATGGAACGACCGAGGACCACTACAAAATGGCAGTTGCATTATGATTACCAATCCATACAAACAAATTCATTTGTATCAATTCTCTTTCTTAACACACACATCTTAAATTCACACATGGATGATATACTGAATGACTTTGATATAATGCAATCTGATATTCTGTGCTTGCAAGAAACACACATGGCATTATGCACACAGAACAAAAAATTCCCAAATCACAATTGCATATCAAGTTACAATACACATGGGGTCATGATACTGGTGAAAAAACATCTACCAATTTTGGACCATATACATATCGAAGAAAACAATGTTGAGCTAGTGCTTGCAATTTTTTTT
>SNQJ01S0003352.1:40387-66435 GCA_010110895.2 Picea sitchensis
CTCAATACAATATGTTTGTCTTAGACACATATTGGTCTGATCACGATACAATTGGTATTGCACTTGAATTATGACGTATACATCAAAGTTATTGCAAACTCATATTTGTACTTTTCAAAGCATATATGTATCTTTGATTTGTACACACATCGCTCTAGATGTTGTTCTACTCGAATTATAAAAATTAGATTGTGTAGCAAAAAAAAAAGGTACATCCTCCCAAAAACTATTTCTGACTCTATTCAACGTATTCTATTTTTTTTTTGTATATGTACATAGTATTTGCCTTTTTTTGAACATCTAAACTTATGTTCATATCTGTTTTGCTTTGTACTTTTGTTCATAGAAACATATAGGAAAAGTAGAGGATGCAAAGAACTCCCACCCACACACGTAGACCAAACCATGCAAAGGTGCACCCTTTTCATTTCCGTGTTCCACAGTAAACAATTTTTTGTTTACTTTCTCTGTGTTCGTCAAACTTATTTGCAGCTATGTTTTTTTTGGTTTTTTTTGTTTTGCATGTAGAGGAAACTACCCTGCACATCTGCCATCCAACAGATGCAATGTTGGGCTGGAAACCCCACAAGTCCACTTGTGAATTTCTATATCGCCCAACCATAATGGCTATTCACAGGATAGGAAACATCAAAGGCATATTGTGCAGCTCGCAAGTGCATGATCCAAATAATGACATCTAAAATCTCAGCCACCCTGCAAGTCCGCCTGCAAATTGTATATCACAGAACTGTATGTGCTATTTGTAGAACAAAAAACAATAGAAGGCTTTTTTTGACCCCTCCCGCCCAAGAACCCGCAAGTATGGAATGTGAGATGGGTATATGGTGTATAAAATCTGATGTCGATACTTAATAAAGGTACAGATCTAATTTTGCCTCATTTCTACACACACCAGTCTGGTAACCACAGAGTTGGTGTTGCACATGAATTATGAAATATGCACTAGGAGTCGGATGAAGCCAAGTCCATGATCCAAATAAGTGGCTAAGTATGGAATAAGGGATCTGTGCATATTTGATATGTATTGCTCATTTCTAGGATCTTGCCAGCCCTGGAGTAGAATGTTGAGCTGGACAGAATGCAAACCCACTTGTCAAATTATTTTCATAAGCTATTTGTAAGTAACCTATCAATAGAGCCCTGTTTTTTACCTTGCTAGCCCAAAAACCTGTGATCCAGAAACTATCAATGGTCTATAAAATATAATCCAACTTGAAAGTCCCCTTGTCTATTTGTATATCGCGGAACTTTTTGTTCATGCAGGAGCATCTCCCACATCAAGAGAGCCAACGCAGAAGACAAGAGATAGCTAGGCAAGCACCAACACAAATTTTGAAATTTACCTTGGGATTGTTGAGCAAACATAAATGTAACAATTTAATGAAGCGCACTTGTGTGATGTAATTGGATTGTGAGCCTTTAGCTCTTGTCCTTAGTAGGTAGGAGGCATTTAAGATAGTTAATGCAAGTAGATAGAAATTAATTCTAGATTAGACTGTTTGAGAGCGCAAGAGGGAAACGGGATATGGACACCCTCATTGTGTATTGTATCATAAGATTTGAAGAATCCTGAAGAAGGAAGAGAAAGAGTAAGCAGAGAAATGTGTAAGAAAACCCATGTACAGACATTTGGATTAATAGAAAGCTTTGATTCAAATTCATGGTTTGTGTTGTTCTCTGTGTATTGATGTTATGCTCATGAATGTTTGCTTCCTACTATACATTTTCTTTGATATGTTGTGTATATGATTTCATGTTCTAAGTGAAGTATGAAAGGAAGAGTGGATGAGTTTCAATTTCTTCTCTATCTGAGCAAGAATTCCTACAAGGAGTGCAGTCGAAGTGTCTGCAAGGAGTGTGTTGACAGAGGGTTCAGATAGGTAGCAATTGTTCTCATCGTCGTAGAAGTGCAGTTGGGCACAGGAGATGTGCAAGGAGTGCACGGGCGAAGAAAAGTCTTAGGGTTGCGAACCTGAGTGAGAGACTGCTACTACACGAGTGCACAGAGTCAAAAGGTATTCAACACTTGGTAGTGTCTGAGAGTTGCCACAAGGAGTGCAGGAAAAAATATTCTCTAAGACTCAGAGTCGTGAGAAATATTAGGAGGGATAAATCCTTTGAAGCTATTGGAGGTAGCATAAGGAGTTGGAGCATATCGAGTGACTCAAGGCAACAGAGTTTTGTGTCATAGGTGATTAAGTCCAGGAAGGAATCCTTGGTTCACTTCATGAACGTATCGAGGAGGAGAAGATAGATGGTCAGGATCTTGTGGAGAAGATTTGCGAAATATCGCCAACCGTCTGATCTGGTAAAGAAGTGGGGAGGTTACGGCTACATTCGGATCTCAAGCTCTAGGGATTGTGAGCCATTGGATCATCAGACATTTACCCGCCAACAGTCTATTTGACAGGAGTTGCGCAGGGTTTAAATATTCGTGAGCAGAGTGGAAACCTCGAGAAGCGTCAGGATATTGAGGCATCGGGGTTCAGGAAATCAAGTCCCGTGGACCAGAGATCGGCAAATCCATCATGGAAATAATGACGAGCTCAGAGCCATCCATCTGTTGGGATAGGTTGTAGGAACTAGGAGTCATCGGTATATTGGAGGTTCAAAAGTCAAGAGCCCGAGACCTTTTGAGTTCTGAAACAACGAGGGGATCATAGTCATGGATCTCAATAGGGACACATGTCGTGTGATCACTCAACCGGGGATTCGGTCATCGGGGCTCATATAGGTGAATGGTTTGATTTTTTTCTTGGCGAAGTCCAAGGTTCGATATGAACCATCCATCAGTTGGGACACGTGTCAGAAGATCTGACGAAGTCGGGGTTTGACATATCAGAGGTCTTGAGATTAGGATACTCTTGCAATTTGGAATCGTGAAACACGATATCTCGACAGGCCAAAGGAATAGTGTGGGGCCACAGGCATCGGTAGGTGGACAGGTGGCACATCCTTTTAGAAATTCAAGGAAGGAGAAGGCCCGAAATACAGGCATTAGGATTCATGATCTTGCGAACTCCGAAGTGTCGATGGAGTAAAGGGACTGTTGAAAATTCAACTCATGAATGCATCAGAGTTTCTGCATATCAAGACTCGGGAGTCGGAGAAATGAGTTGCTCGACAGCGTGAGTGTTGAAACTGTGATAAGAAAAGTTTTGAAAGGTTAAAGGAAAAGGTCAGTGTTGACTTGAATTCAGATTTGGGGATCCGAGAGTCCTACACTTGATCACTGGCCTCACGAAGTTGCGAAGTTCGATTCCCGGATAAGTAAAGAGAGGGAATCACGCGAAGAGTTCGGTGGGTAGAGACTTCCTGATAGGGAAATAGAAGGACATTAGAGTTCTTCGGGCCGTGGTAAAGGGAGGATCCTGTGAGCAGACACACAACGAGTGCACCTGTACCATTTCTGCTATTTGTAGAACACCAAACAATAGAGGCACTTTTTTGAGCCCACCTGTCTGAGAACCCGCCATCCCGAAAGTGGCAAAGTATGGAATGACATCCGTACATTGCTTCACTAAGGAATTCTGACTCATGCAACCTCAACATTGTAAACTCTTCAATTTCATTATGCACTTTCACACTTGGCCATTCCTTCCTTTCTTGCTCTTCCTCGTTCCCATCACCTTCGCATATCTGCATAATCAGAAATAATGTTTATATATATGTGTGTGTGTGTGTGTGTGTGTGTGTGTGTGTCTTCTTTCTAAATCTTTAATGCTAACAAGTCATCGTGCAGGCACCATCTAAGCTGTCATTGATGCGTGCAAGGCTCGAGAAGTTCTTCCATCAAGGCAATTTATGCAAAGTCTTTTCTTATCCATTCCTAGTATTAATTTCAAATGCCATGGAATATCATTCACACTCCACCAGCTTTCTTCCTTCCAGAAACCTCCAATCTCTTCCAAGTCTTAATTTGGAATACCATGGAATGTCATTCGCAGGCTGCCACCTTGGTTCGTTTATAAAACCTTCACTCCTTAAATGTTCTTCATTGTAACTACCACCTCCGCACTTCTAAGTATGCAATAATTAATCTTTACAGGTGATCATACATCACACATAGATATTTTCATTAATGAGGATATTTTCCATTCACACGCACGGAAGCAATGTTTCCAGGGGATTATATTGTCCCCTCCAGTTCTTCATTTCAAGCAACATCTGGAGAAAATCAATGTTTCGACAAAGTACTAGCACCATCTCTACAACAATTTTGCAGAAATATAGTGAACATCTTCTTCACGACCTTCCTGTGTAGAAGAACAGAAAAAGAAATACAGGGGAGGCACAACAGCTCGAAAATTACAATGAAAACATGGATCTTGACGCTGATCTGGTAAGCATATTCTGCAACCATGATTAGCCTATAGACAAAATTCATCCTACCTGCTCAATGGACATGGTTGATACCCTAATTTTTTACTAATATGAATCCTTCGTATTCTAGAATGTTGTTTTTGAATCCGAATCAAAAAAATAAATCATTGAAAAAAAAGATGTAAATAATAACCAAAGAATACATCGTTCATAACTTGACCTTGCCAATATGCAGGCATCCAAAATATCTCAACTTCACATGGAAACCAGAGATGCTCTTCATAGGTCCATTGGACTCATTGAAGCTGAAAATGCCAGACTAAAGAACCGCATTAAGGAATTAGAGGAAGCTTTGTTTCCTATGCCATTGCGTCACAGTTATTTGCGAATAGAAATGCCTGCTACTACATGGATTGCTGCAACAAATCTAAAAGGGTCCTCCAGCTTCCTTACATCCTGTAGAGGATATGTCAAGAAAAATATCAATAAAAGAATGGAACTAATTACGAAGGCCTGGGAAAAAACACAGAATATGGATTCCTTGGGGAGTAGGGCACATAACTTGCTCCTACTTTTGCAAATAGATTTAAAAAATGAAGAAATTTTCTATGTGCACATAGTCATCCCTTTTTCCTTTCATGTCATCAAGATTGCAGAGACTAGAAGAAGACAACATGATCTCCCTTCCAATAAATGGCTCACTCAACTAGAAGCATGTTGTAAAGAGAAAGTGAAAAATATGTATGTCATCGTGCAATCATGTGAGCAAGCAATATCAAAGAAAAAAACATTATTGACAAATCTCACCAAAATAGACTTAGCAGGAAACAAAAACAGCTTCCAGGACCTTAGCTTAATCCTCAATTCACTGGCATCAACCAAGCAAGATTTCAATAAACAAGTTGATAATTTGAAATCCTTTTCTTTAGAAAATTTTTACAGCATTATTGAATATCATGAACAAGAGGTCCATAACTGGCTAGTCCGGTATTCAGTATAGAATGCAGATATCGATGAAACTCTATGAAAACTTTCAATTTATCTAAGCGAATTAGAAAATGAAGTTTTCAACATTCAAATCCACAATGACATCAATGTTTCCCCTTTGAGAAATTATATTGAAGAGAACTTGAAGTGGGTCATTGCCAAAATCCAACAAGGAAATGCATAGTTCTTTCTTTGTCAATTCAGTTATTCCAACTTCTCCAAGCATAAATCTATAGCCAAAAAATGATCTTACCATTTCTACTTTTAAGGGATTACATTCTACCATGTCCAACTCCCTTCCACAGTCCTATTTCTTGTACATATTTCTTTTATGGTTTGTGGGAGCTCCAATCCCAGTCTATATGACAAACACATTTACATTTCCAAGGATATGTAACAAACTATTAATTTTTTCATATACTCCAAATAAAATTGTTCTTTTGTCTTATATATTTACGTGTTCCTAGATTTTTATTTTCAACCATGCTTAATGTGAAGACATTCTATTTAATTTATCTCAATTCTCTTTTTGTCCTATGCATCTTTTCTCCAGCCTAATTATTTTCAAAATAAACTATGAAATAAATCACTGACTCAAATTTGAGATATCATCTTTCATATATATATATATATATATATATATGTGTGTGTGTGTGTGTGTGTGTGTGTGTGTGTGTGTGTGTGTGTGTGTGTGTTTCTTTAAGTTTCCAGGAATATCTAACATGTTTCATTATTTTTTATATAAATGTCATGAAATTGTGTTCACTACTTTTTTGTACTCAAACGTCTAGACAATATGTCATTTGTTGGATCTTTACCACATGTGCTTCATACTTTTGCCACAAAACCCTTAAAATTTAAATAGTTCGCAAATCCGCTTCTTAATTTGTATATTGCCGAGCTGTGGGTGGTATTTAAAAAATTATGTATTTGGTATGTGTAGTTAATGCTCTCCAGGAACCTATAATTTGATACATTTCAATTTCTTGTATCCACTAGCCCCTATTTTAAAGAAAACTAATTTGGGAATGCTATTTCTTTGGTCCTTTTCTCCACCACCCTTTGTAACAAACGTTGGAAACAGGACATGGAACAACAAAAGCTCCATTTTCAGGTCCCTAGCTCAGGAAGCCACGATCCACAAACTAGACAAGTTTCAATTCAAGGTTCCCTCCATGCTCTAATTCTGGAATGCTAGTTTTTTTCCTTCTTTTATGTGTTTATAAAATTTCATAGAGAGTATGCACACAGAGTTACATATTTTCTATGTATAGTTTATGGTCTCCACGAACCTATAATTTCATAAATTTCAGTGTCTTGTGTCGATGAGTGCCTGTTTTAAAGAAAACCAATTCATGAATGCTATCTATTTGGTCCTTTTGTCGACCACCCTGTATGCCTATGTAAAGAAAACTGATTCACGAATGCTAATTTTTTTTAACACAAGCCCCTTAAAATTCAAATAGTCTGCAACTCCAATTGTCAATTTGTATATCATGCAATTGTCGGTGCTATTTGTAGGACACAGACCCACAATCCAAAAATTGGTCAACTCAAGAACCCTCTCTTTTAAAGAAACTAATTCGGGAACATTTTATTTTTCATTCTTATGTTAACCAGCCTATGTAACAGACATGAGTACTATGTTTTTTTCCTTTCTTTGTCCACCAGCATATGTAAAAATAAAAAATAATTCGGAAACGCTAAACTTGTTTTAATTAATTATAAACGATTTTATTGATATTAAAATAAGTTATTTAGTTTATTATTTCAATTTGCTTATTTGACACGAGCCTCTCCAAATTCAAATACTCCACAAGTCCGATTGTCACTATGTATATCGCAGAACTGTACCTACTATTTGTAGCACAAGGAACAACAAAAGCCTGCATTTAAGGTCCGTAGCCCGATAACCCACCTAATTCGACAACGCAATTTTTTTCATGCTTATGTTCACCGGCCTATGCAACAGACGTCAGTACTATTTTTTTTTATTTTTTTGTCCACCAGCATATGTAAAAAGGAAAACTGATTTTGGGAATGATAAACTTTCTTTATTTAATTATAAATTATTTTATCGATACAAAAATAAGTTATTCAGATTATTATTTAAATTTTCTTATTCGACATGAGCGACTTCAACTTCAAGTAATCTGCAAGTTCGACTATCAATATGCATATAGCAGAACTCTAGGTGCTATTTGTAAACCATGGAACAACCAATGCTCAATTTTCAGCCCGCCAGTCCGACAACCTGCAATCCATAAATTTCAAATAGTCTGCAAAAACAACTTTTTAATTTGTATATCACAGAACTCTCGATGCTATTTGTAGGCAATAGAACAACACAAGCACAATTTTCATCCCACAACCCCAACAAACCAGAATGAGGCTTCCATGCATGCTCTATATATCTACTTCATCAAATCACATATTTTATTTTTGTAGGCCACAGAACAACAGAAGCCTAATTTTCAGCCCACCAGCTTGAGAACCCGCGATCCAAAAATTCAACTAGTACACAAAACTGCTTGTCAATTTGTATATCATGGAATTCTAGGTGTTATTTGTAGACCATGAAACAACAGGTCCCCAACTTGACAACCCGCGATCCAAAAACTAGCTAAGTCAAAAACCCGCTCTTTTTAAGAAAACTAATTCGGGAACACCATTGTTTTCATACTTATGTTCACCACCCTATGTAACAGACGCCAATACTATTGTTTTTTCCTTTTATTCCCACCATCATATGTAAAAAGGAAAACTTATTTGGGTAACAACAAAATACCGATTTTCAGCACGGCAACCCCAGAACCCGCGATCCAAAAATTCAAATAATCCGTAGGACCACTTGTCAATTTGTATATCACAGAAGTGTCCATGCTATTTGTAGACCACAGAACAACAGAAGCCCAATTTTCAGTACACAACCCCGACAACCCAAAAACCCATGTCAATTATGCACCAAACACTTCTCCAGGAACCTAGTTAATAGACATTACTACTAATTTTTTTGTGTTTTTTGTCCACGACCGTATGTAAAACATATGTTAAGAATACTATTTTGTATATGATGTCCTTAAAATTCTAATAGTTTGCAAATCTGGTTGTCACTTTGTATATCACGGAACCATTTTTTCCACTTTTTGCCCACATACCCATGTACTTCAACTCCCTGGCCATGTGTCTCCTGACTTTAGCTTCAGTTTGCTCGAAGCAGCGCACCATTATTATGATTGCACCCTACTCTTCCTTCACATACTTTCAATGAAACTCGTTGGGATTTTATTCTGCGCATGTGACCATTTATGGAAACTTGCCAGCTCCCCGACCTCTTTCAATTGCTCCACCAGCTCCAGATGGCTCATTCTTTCCTGGTGATCTATCTATTGTTTTCCTCTGTTATTTTGTCATCTGCATGTCCACCTTTCATGCATTTGTCCATGGTTACTATAGTTATGTTGTCTACAGTTTCCACAGTTGTAATGACCACCCTTACGGACCACAATTTTGAACTCTTTTTGCGTTAGTAACAGTCTACACCTCAGTTATGAAATGGTTTAACTGGCTGAGATGGTTTCCCCTCAGGGCATCTCAGTTCATACAATGTTATAATATTCTATAAATTGTTGTATCATGTATATGACGAAATTGTTAAAAGTATATCACGAAAATGTTTGGTGCAAAAAGTATATTACCGAACACCCTCGACATCAAAATCTTCATACAATGTTATAATATTCTATAAATTGCTCAGTCTCATGTATATGATGGAATTGTTCGCTACAAACTGTATATGACATCACTATTAAATAAAATGAACCTGTGAATTCTCCTACACGCCACTCCGTAATTGTTGGGTTGCATTGGTTATGTACCAAACATTAATAATTTTTCATAAATTTCAAATAAAACTAATTTAGAAATACCACGTGTACTGCAACTTGCTACCCACACGTTTACTCTATGTCTAGCATAGCAGAGACTACGCTTCCATGCAACACTTATTTTTTTTTATATAAATTGAGAAAATGTTTCTTTAATAATCCTTAAGAGGTTCATCATCCAAGAAAAAACAATTGTCTTACGTATTAATAATTACTCTAAGCTACTTATCCAAAACCAACATCACATAACATAGTTAATACAATTGAAATTATTGGACACTTTTTCTCTGTAAACATTATACGGAACATGAGTGCTTAATTATAAAAAAAAAAAGGGTATAGACTTTTATTTATCATTCTTACAAATGATGATGGAGTAAGATTTACAATACAGTTTATTGATTGATTTTCATCTACTTTATCATATATAATACGATATGGGGTGGTAGCTATGGTGAGTTATACATGTCCAATATCAAATACAAACACTCTCTTTCACTTGGAGGGTTAGAGAAAAAACCAATAATGAAAAAAAAAAAAATCCTTATCGCCTTTCAACGAATCAAAATTATGTATAACTATCCTTAAAGATTCTCATATCATCCTATTAACTTTTAGAAACATGATTCCATCATCATCATCTTATATCAATCAAAATATATAAACAATAGCCTCCCTCCACCCAATATTAACGAAATTTAACATTTTCACATCACCTTTAGAAACACGATCCCATCATCCTCGTCTTATATCAATCAAAATATATAAACAATAGTCTCCCTCTACCCAATATTAACCAAATTTAGCAAATTCAAATCAAGCGACATGAAAATAGGCAAGTGGTTGTATTGACGAATCAAGGGGTGACACTTGAAGTGGGAAAAATCATCCTAAGGTGCAAGGAAGGTACAACACCATCATACTATCCATAAAACATTTGTTGGTTTGAGCCATGTGTTTAACAATCCATTGAGTGAAAAGGGTATAAGAAAGTTCTTTGGGTTGATCGAAGGGTTTCATCACCCTCGTCAAAAGTATTTTTTTCTATCCGTATCCTTTCCATCAAAGGATGCCACATTTCCTTTTCCTTGGTAAAACATCTTCTCCCTCGATGCCTCCCCCTTTCCTCTTCCTTCATTTTCCTCAACATCTTGAATTTTTCACCATAACATCTACCTACCTAGTCTCCACACTGCCTCTTATTCATTCCTTTAACCTTCTTTTCACAAAATTGTTTTTTGTTAGCATGGAAGTGGCTTGATAACATTAATGTTACATTGTGTTATGAATGGATGTTTATTCTTTGAAATGTGCACTTACCAGCATCAACAAGTATATTAAAGAGACTCGCAGAAATTACATGGATGTTTATTCTTTTAAAACTGCACTTACCAACATCAACAAGGATCTTAAAGTTACTCACAGAAATTACTGTTATTTCACCCTTCAATTAGCTTAAAATTACATGGATGTTTATTCTTTTAAAACTGCACTTACCAACATCAACAAGGATCTTAAAGTTACTCGCAGAAATTACTGTTATTTCACCCTTCAATTAGCTTAGTTGAGGACACAATTGGAAAATTGATTAAGAGATGTAGAAGCAAAAGGGGGGGTCTTCAAAGCTAGAGACGAAGGGTCAATTTCAATCACATGAGCATAGTGAGAGGGGAAAAGCTATAGTCCTAGAGAGAATATCACAGTTAGAAGAATTTGGATCTAGAAGTATTATTGTAATAGTCATAAAGGTGATCATGGAAATTTCCCAATATATAGATTATGAAATGATGAAGATGATTATATTGGGACCATTGTATGAAGTGGAGTCATTGAAAAACCTAGACACTGAAATTTAAGAAGAATCAATAGCTAACAATAATATGAGGTTCTAGATTTTATATGTTGCTATGTTTTATTGTTTTCTAATTTAAGTATGTCATTATGTTAGGCAACATTATTTACTGTGGGATAAAAAAACAATTTTATTTTTTATTAAAAATTAAGCAAATTGAAGTCCCTCCTCTATAGATAAACAATTCCCTAATTTTGTTAGGTTGGTTATGTTAGGATGAATCAAAGTTTCCATATATACAAATATAACCATCGTTGGTGAAAGAATTATCTCTGATATATTTTTATCTATTCATATATATAAACTTTTCATACCTTTTATTTAAATGATTCACACTACTTCAATTAAAATCTAGCAAAAACTATCACATGATATAAACCTAATATGTGAAACATAAAATAACTTATAAAATCAAAATGATCATTTCATTTGATTTATTATCACATACGATATGTAATGAAGTTATATCAAGTATGATCATAGTCCAATAATAATAAAAAAATTATTCCAAACCAATAAACCCCAAAAAAATACCAAAAAAAACATTATTCCAAAGCCAATAAACATGTATCTATGACTGTGGTGATTGGTTTGAGATTTATTCCTTAGGATTGAAATGCATTCAATAATATAAATGCTTCATGGTACTGGAAGTTTTTGGAATAAGCAGGAATTTTAAACTAGTCGCTCACGACCAGGAGGTTACCCCCGCGCACACCTGGTGCAACCCCTCTTTTGTCCCTATGCTATGGCCCTAGGAGGGGGCCTAGAGGCTCCCCCTCTACCCCTTGCCCTAGAGTTAGAAGCATTCTGAAAACTGGTTACAACCAACAGTAAAAGAAAAACCATAGAGATGCAGCAAAAATTTATCAAAAAGTTGGACAGCATACCCGCAGTCAACCTCCCAGTGGAAGAAGCATACAGATCTTCTCTAAATCTTGTCAAATAGGTACTCATCAACTAGTTCAAAGGCATATGTCCATCATCAAAATCTTTAGATGCATGGGTACAGAGAAACTAGAGCCCCTTGGTAAAAGAAGGCATCAAAAGCCATCTCGTAGGTAAGGGTTTTTACGCCTTTGTCTTTGAAAACACAATGGAAAAAAATATCATATTCAAGAATGGACCATACTTCATGGGCCCTCGGGGCCTTTATTTGAATAAATGGTCACTAGAATTTGATCCGACAGAATATCTTCCCTCAGCCATTCCAGTATGGGTGCACCTCCCTCACCTCACCTTGCATTGTTGGAATCCATTGGGAACACTCTTGGAAAATACATGGACAAAGAAAACAGAAAGGACTAGTACTCCTGCACCAGGATATGCGTCGAAGTATATCTAGAGGTGGGGCTCCCGAAATCAATTCAATTGAAGGTTGCAGTCTAGTCCCACATCTAAGAGCTAGATTACGAACAACTACCATTCAAATGCAGGTATTTCCATGGCTATAGAAACTTCGCTAGCTATTGCAAAAAGAAGTAAGAGGAAGAGGGGGAGATCTCAAAAGGTGAACAATGGATGCAGGTCCAGAAATCACCTCAACCAAATAACAACAAAATATCTATATCTAGAGGGAAAGGGGCATCAAAAGATCCTGACGCCCCCATTCCAGGGAATGTTCCTAAGGAAGGCAATTCAGCCCCTCCAACCGCAGAAGGTCCCAATAACCCCTTTTAAATCCTCAACAACCTTCCAAAAATTTCTCATCCAATGATTGAAGAAATTGAGCAACAAATCCTCACCCCCAAAGCCGAAAAAATCAATGGAGAGGTAGCCCATCCTGGATCCCCAATTGGAACCTCCTCATCCCCTTCCTACGCAAAAATAGAAAAAAGGAAACCCCCATAAAACTATGGATCTTTGGAGGAAGAGTCTTTTGAGAGACCCTCAAAAAGACCCAGGAGAAAATATCACAAATAAGCAAGAGAAGAAGAAGCGAATAGGAAAAAAATGCAAGGAAATAAATCCACCATTGAGATGTACATTGGAAGAAATACTAGAACAAGGACTCCCAAGGGAGGGCCTACCCACTCCACACCCAGTAAATAATTCTTATAGTCTCTTGGAATTGCAGATGCTTAGGGAACCCATTGAAGGTCGAAGCAGTTAAATGCCTCCTGAAAACTGAATCTCCCAAAATCCTCATTCTCCAAGAGAAAAAAATTGAAAGGGAAAACCTCTTAGAACTCAACAAACTGAAATGGAAGAAAAATGCAAGGAAAGACATGAGCGCAAGGGGATCTTCACGTGGTCTCGCAACTTTGTCGTCAGAAGAGAAGTTCCACCTTCACAGTTCTTTCTAGACTCAATATTGGATCTTCACCAAAATCCAGGACTACTCAAGTAAGATCACCTTCTCCCTCTTTAACCTTTATGTTCCTGTCCTTTCTGTTGAAAAGAAAAAATGCTGGCAAACTCTATCAGTCTTTTTAGAAAATCATCTCCATACAAACATCATTATAGCTAGAGACCTCAACTTAGTATTTGAGCCAAAAGAAAAGAGAGGGGGGAAATGTGGTAGGGATCAAATGCTTCCTTTTGTTGAGGAGCTAACTCAATAGTGGGATCTCATGAAATTTAAACCCATGAAAGGTCTCTTTACTTGGAAAAACAATAGAGTTGTAACAGACCACATCTCAGCTCCCTTGGATGTCTTTCTCATTCAAAGATCTCTTTTGTTGGAGGATAATCTCCTCCAAAATTCTCCCCAAATTGACATTTGACCACAAGCCCATTCTCCAACTAGAAGAGGAAGAAAATATGGGTCCAATACCTTTCCGATAAAACCCTCTTTGGGTAGAAAAGGAAGGCTTCCTAGAAACTGTTATCTCATCTTGGTCGACTCTAGTTACAAGATCTCCTAGTTATGTCCAGGAACAAAAAATAAAGACAAAAACATTCGCCTCAAAAGAATGGATTAAAAATCCAAATAACACTCCCTCAAGCCACATAAGAGAGACTCTTCAAAAGTTAACATACCTGCAAATGGAAATGGAAAACAAATATATTACCAACCAAGATATAGCAAAGGAACATGCTACCAAATTCAATTCCTATTGCACCTTCTGACAAGAAGAAGAGTATTCGAGGCTTAAATCTCATAGCTTGTGGCTAAGAGATGGAGATCACAATACCACCTTCTTCCACCTCCAATAAAGAGCCCGAATCTCTAGAAATCATATTTCGGAAATTACCTCTGCAGATGGCTTGATTTACAAAGGTTCAGCTCAGCTTAAAGAGGTAGCAAAAAATCATTTTTAGAAACTTTTAAAAGAAGTTGGAGTTGATTGCGAGGAGGCCACCACATAATTTATTTCTCATATACCCTCACTGGTGAGCAAGGAATATAATGTTGCCCTGATGAAGCCATTTACATAGGAATAAATAACTAATGTCATATGGTCTATGAAACCTGATAAAGTCCTAGGGCCAGATGGATTTTCAATCAACTTCTATAGAAACTGTTGGGAAATAACCAAGACAGATTTACTAAGAATAATAAAATCATCCCAGCAAAAATCCAAAGTTGGAGACAACGTAAACTCCACCTTTTTAGCGTTAATCCCCAAAGATGTGAATCCTAGTTCCTTTTATCGATTCAGGCCAATCTCATTGTACAACACCTCATACAAAATCCTTTCAAAGCTAATGACAAACATAATTAATCCTATGTTAAGGAAGCTCATGTCTCCTTCCCAAAGTGGTTTTGTAAAAGGGAGACACATTATGGATAATGTAATATAGGTGGAAGAAGAAATGCATTCCATCCATGAGCGTAAGGAGAAAGGGATGCTCATAAAACTCGATATGGAAAACACATTCGATCAGGTAAAACTCTCATTCCTATACAAAGTCCTTCTTTCCTTTGGGTTCAATACAGAATTTGTTAATCTAATCAAAGATTGCATAGAGAATTCATGGATAGCCCCACTACTAAATGGCAGGCCAACTAATTTTCTTCAAGCCTCAGGGGACTAAGGTAAGGTTGCCATCTTTCCCCCTTCTTATATATGTTAATGGCAGACTCTCCAAGCAGAAAGCTAACTATTGAAAAGAAATATGAGACTATTCTAGGGATTAGGCTGGTGAGAGGCCTAGAACCAATCAGCCACGGTTTGTTTGTTGATGACTCTCTTTTGCTTGGTGGAGCCTCCATTCAAATAGCAAAAACCTTCAGCAATATTCTCCAAAGTTTTTGCAAAGGTTTTGTAGCGCTCATCAACAAAAAGAAGAGTGCAATGTATGGGTGGAATGTTGATCAACATACCATTCAGTGAATTTCTCATTTCCTGGGGTTTTCAGGCTATGCCTTGTAGGAAAAAATAAAATATCTTGGTCTCCCATTAACTCTGGGAACCAATAAATCTTCACTCTGGACATAAATAATAAGAAAAATCAAGAACAAAATAGCAGCATGGGGAGGACAATGGCTCACAATAGCAAGAAAGCTTATCCTTATAAAATCAATAGTCTCTTCATTACCAGTCTATTAGGCTACCTTCCTCTTGGCTCCAAAGGCGATCCTCGCACAAGTTTCAAAACTGATCCAAGATTTTTTGTGACAAGGAGGAAAGGGAAATCAAAGGAAATTTCATCTTGTTAACTGGGAAATGGTCAAATGCCCAATCAATGAAGGAGGCTTACAAATAAGAGACCCTTCTCATGCTAATATAACGTTAGGTGTCAAAATTACCTGGATGCTCTTCTCAAACTCTAGACATCTAGTAAGCCAAATTTTAACGAAAAAATACCTCCAAGGGAATTTGACGAGAAATTTAAAGGCCAAAAACACCATCATGGGAACGTTGATCTAAAAATCTATGTCTTGTCAGGCTAGACTTCTTCCAAACATACCTGTTATAAATTCCTGGCAATGGGAAAAAAACTTTGTTGTGGAGATACATAATCATGGGCCACGCCCCACTCAAAAATTCCGAAGAAATCAAAGAAATCCATGAGTGGCTTACTCTCAAACATACATCTCCTCTTGGGATGCCATAGGAAATTGGTGGGCTTGGGAATTCCTTGAATTCCCAGTGCATCTTCAAAACCAAAAGACTATGTTTATAAATTTGTTGAACGATTTGGCCCCTGTTCATCTGCTCATGTAATACAAATGGGGATGGGGAAAAATAGGGAGATACACCGCAACATAAGGATACAAATCTCTCCAATCTATCCAAGCGATGACATATTCAACATCCCTATGGAAACAAGTATGGAATCTGATTGGTCTTCCAAAAGTAAACTTCTTTTTTTGGAGTTTAATGCATAAGAAAACACTGACAAGAGAAAATATGATAAAAGGAGGTATAATTGGACCTCATAGATTCCCCCTGTGTTGTAGCGCTATTGAAACTATGGACCATTTGTTTGTGGATTTCCCATTTACCCAAGAAGGCGGCCAAAATGTCATAACTCCATTGCAGACAATAGTCACAACCCTGTTCTCCTCCTTGAAGGCGAGATATCCCCAAGAGATGCAGAGGAAATCAAATTCGCAAAGAATCTGGCAGGCCATACCCAAATATTTATGTTGGAAAATTTGGCTGGCAAGAAACAACCAGATCTTCAATAGCATCCTTCATTCCCCTTTGATGGTGGCCACTAAAGAAAAATCATTGCTCCGAGAAGCTATGACTTACCACTCGCTCAAGGATGAAAATACTCTCCTTCTTGAAGAAAAGATCTAGCTAGGAGTTATTATAACTCAAGACAAGAAAAAGACCATTTATCTCCCTTTAAGCACTCTAGTTTGGCACATAAGAGAAACATATACAGTATTTCAAGAGTGGTGGAGGAAGCAAGGTAAAGCAACGATTTTCTTCGACAACACCTCCAAAGGAAACCCAGGGAAAACAACGGCAACCGAACTGGTTTACTCCAACGACGGACAAAGGAAATATAGCTTCCACTGGGGTTTAGGTTGGAGAACTAATAATCAGGCCGAAATCCTGGGGCTATTAAAAGATTTCCAGATAGTGCGAGAAAATGGCATCAAAGAAATTCAAGTTTTCGGAGTTTCGGAAATTCTGATAAAAACAATATTCTTAGAAGATCACTTCAGCAACCCACCGCTCAACAAGACTCTATAAAGACTAAGGTATGTGCTGCAAGACTTCTTCAACTCCCAATTCTATCACATCCTGCAAGGATCGAATATGGAAGTAGATCAAAAAGAAAACATGGTCTTTCTCTTGTCTCAAGGAACATTCAACAAAAATGAGGAAGCACCTACTTAGACTCCTATCCCATAAATTGGGAAACATCTCAATTCTTGGAAGTGAAAAAAAGAGATATGTCATACCTCGGAAAAATAGATTGTTAAATCATTATAAGGACGATTGTTTAGGCTATGGCCCAATCGATATCTATTCAATAAAAAAAATAAAAAATTAACCATTTTAGTTAAAAAAGAAAATTAAAATAAACAACAATTATTGCATTCAATACAAAACATTTTGTTAAGTTATTCTTTAAAACACTTTGATTTCATCCACCAAACACTCATGCTTAGAATACAATAATGTGAGTGCTTTACTTAGAAAGACATGAACCTCAAATCCATTTGTGATACTAACTTGTTGGTGCCTATGTGTACACACCGCATTTGACTCAAATCCTAATAAATTGTTTGTTCCTACGCGTACATATCGTATTTGACTCAAATCCTCGATGCCTTTTTTTAAAGAAGTTATTTGCATTTCTCTATTTGAGATTGTTCATTTCATATAATTGATGCAAAGAAAGTGCAACAGAGATGACTGAAAATATTTAATAGGTTAAATCCATCGTTTTTAGCAAGTAAATCTTTTTATTTTCTTTTATAAAAAATCTTTTTATTTTCTTTTATAATATTCTACATTTTCATTGGATTTTTTTTTATGTTTATAAGCCATTTAAAGTGATATTTTCCGACCAATCTTTTCGTATTTTTGTCACATAATCTATACTAAAGTCTGCTTTCTTCAAATCCACTTATTGCGTTTTCTTATTTTTGTCACATAATCTACACTAAAGTCTACTTTCTTCAAATCCACTTATTGGATTTTATCGCGAAGAACTTTAATAACATTAAAAAAAAATCTAATTTTAAAATATGTAATTTAAAAAAATGATTTATTGGAAAATAATTTAAAGAATATAAATAATTTTATGAAGAAAATATTATATTATATAGATGCAGTTATACATTTTAAAGAATAAGAAATGCAGGAAGAGGAACAAATAATTAAAAAGAATTCACGGATTCATAATTTTTGGGTCATGGTTGCTTTAGGTATGGTTATTAATTGAATGAAAGGAAATTTCCAAGTACAAAATAATTCTCTTCTTCTATTTACATATTAAATAAAGAAAATATCTAATTACTTTGTTTAAGTGAGATATATATATATATATAGAGAGAGAAATAATATACTCAACTCTCGAGGAAAGACTTTATTTATCTAACCTTTATAGTTACTTGGAAAAAATACAAGATTTTCATAAAATGATTTTACGATAGTTTTCATTTAAAGATTTTTGAACTGCTTTTGAAGTTGCATTTTATCAATACTTGCATTTTATGGATACATGGTTCTGTTAATGTCTATTATTTTTATAGATATTTAGAAAAAAATTCTAAAAATATCCACATTTCTATAAACTTTATTAAATTATTCAACCAATATTGTATTTTGTTTATCTCAATTAAAAATATTTTTTTTTTCTGGAAAAGAAAAACATTTTTGAAAAAAAAAAACATTTCAAGTAGAAAGATGATGAAAATGAAAAATCTATAATTAAAGGAATGAATATGAAAACGTAACGTCCTTCCAAATTGATTTATGTTAATAAGTATATTATTATTAATAAAATCAATAAATTAATTAATAAAATGAGTTAGGCAAGAACTTATAAATAATTTTAAATTATAATTTAAATAAAAGTATTGATTATGATTTAAATAAAATTTAAATTAAATACATGATGATGATGATTAACATTCACTAAGACCTAATTGGTTTATCGGATTTTAAGAGGGTAAGTGATTACTTGTGATTCTTTATATTTTTGTTTATGTGCTTGAAAAGCATTAAGAGAAGTTTTCCAAGATCACCATACTTTTGTTGAGTTAAGAGGTTACTAAGGTTGGTAGTGTGACATAGTAAAATTTTTTATCCAATTTTAAATAAATAAATCTTGACTTTCTAATGTGATTTTATAGAACAAAGAAATGCTAAATAGCTTGTTATAGATTTAAGGTGTTGTCTAAATGTTCTATGTTTTGGTATTATTTTGTTATATTCCAGCCATATAAATTTGGGTAAAATCTCAATTTTTTGTTGTATAAATTAGTTTGTTGTTTAAATTGCATTTCTGAATACATTAATAGATTCATCAAACTAAAAAACTTTGAGACACTAGGATTATACAAACTTACCCACTAAAATAAAGAAATTCAACAATTTCTAGCCAAATTTTAATCAAAATTAGACTAATAAAATGCTTGCTCTGATAAAAACCAAAACTCTACTACTAAATTTAAACAAAATCGAACCAAAAAAAATGTAAAATAAGAATAAATTTCAACAAATTCGAACCAAAAAAAAATGTAAAATAAGAAAGTGTGAATGGGATGAGAAGAAGATAAAATTGAATACCAAATAGATAATCCCACTATACAATCTAGTTAAGGTTTGTTGTGATTCAAAGCTTCTCTCTGTCATCAAATTAAACAAATGAATCTGCTTTGTGAATACCATTACTGTTATTGCATTAATCTGAAATGGACTCGAGTCTGAATGATCAGTTAAAGCGTTTATGAAAATTACAGTAAATTCAACTAAATTAAGATTTTGCGATCTCTGAATCTCAAGCCCGTTTGCCCTTTCCATTTATTTATTGAAGGAGAACAAAAGGATGAGAGTGATAAACCTTTTAAGTATGAAAACTATAATAAATTCAACTAAACTAAGATTTTTCGAGCTTTGAATCTAAACCTCGTTTGCCCATTTATTTATGGAAGGAGAACATAAGCTTGAAAGTCATAAACGACATAATAATTATGTTAAGAACAAGGAACTTTGCTGAAGCTCAGCTTCCTTATCCAATACTTCTTTAGTAATTTCAACATCTTCGCTTTGGGCATGATGTTGGGCAAGAATGTCTTGAGCCTGCCTTCTCTCTTGTGAAGGGGAGGGAAGAGATTTGGCCCAAGATTTAAGGACAACTTTCAGCCTTCTAAGTTTTTCCTCCCAAATGAAGAAAGGTGAACCTTTCACTGGGGTTTTCCAACTGTTTAGAACCAGATTCAAAAATTCAGGTTCCTTGACCCAAAGAGGATTGAACCTGAAGGGGATGGGGCCAAGATCATTGTGGCCCAACATCTCAAGTAAAATGGGCTTATGATCAGAAACACTGCATGGGAGAATATGCAATCTAGATTCTAAGCCCAGCAAAAAAAATGAGCTCTGCACCAAACATCTGTCAAGTCTAGCAGCAATGAGGCCAGGACCTAATCTTTTATTGGACCAAGTGTACTTACAATTTTCTGGGGGAATATCTAGCAGATCCCAGTCCTGCATGAGGTCTTCCACCCATTCCCTTGCAGGGTCCCTTATGATTGTGCCTCCTCGCTTTTCCTCCATGCGCAAGGTAAGATTTAGATCACCTACAACAATGATGTTTTCTAAGTTTTCTGACTCCGAAAGATCCCTGATGGAGTCCCAACACTCTTTTTTCTCCCCTATATTTGTTGGAACATAGACATTGAAAAGACTAAATGCCTCCCTCGAGTCCAAAGGTTGGAGTTTCAAAAACAGCCAATGAGTGTTGTGCTGCTCGGTGACCAACCTGTACTTGAGAGGCTTCCAAAGAGAGCCCAGGCCCCCAAAGGCTCCCCGTGCAGAAACTGCTTGTCCGCTACTTCCTTTCCAGACTTTTTTGCTTATTTGGAGAAACTCAATGTCCTCTATTTTGGTCTCCTGAATCAGAAGAATGTCAGGGGCTTCTCTTCTTATGAGGCTTCTCGTTGCTTCTTCTTTCACTTTGCTCCCCATTCCTCTGCAGTTCCAAGAGATAATCTTCATCATTTATTTTTATGATGAGGGGCTCCCTTGGAGCCTTACCCTTGATTTTTTGTCATCTTCGTATTTTTGTCAAGGAGTTTCTCCAGAGTGGGCTAACTACCTTGAATCTTGGCTTTATAAGTTTCTTGGTCTCTCTTTTCTCTAGCAGATNCCCCATTCCTCTGCAGTTCCAAGAGATAATCTTCATCATTTATTTTATGATGAGGGGCTCCCTTGGAGCCTTACCCTTGATTTTTTGTCATCTTCGTATTTTTGTCAAGGAGTTTCTCCAGAGTGGGCTAACTACCTTGAATCTTGGCTTTATAAGTTTCTTGGTCTCTCTTTTCTCTAGCAGATTTTCGGCCCCTTGCAGATCTTCTGACCGATGTCTGCATCTCTCTTATTTCTCCATCTTCCTCAGACTCCTCCATGTCATGCTCCTCCTCGGAGGTTTCTGGTTTCTTATCCTTATTTCTTGCTGTGGCACTTTCTTCCGGACTTGTTCCTACTGTTGTCATTTTCTCTTGGGGTTTATCCTACTTGGCTTCTTCCCGAGGAGTCTCTTCTGTAGATCTTAAGAGTTCATACCTATTTCCTTGGCTTTTTGGAGGAGGATCATTCTGGGTGGAGGTAGGCTAAGAGCCTTGAGCCCCAGTTTTCTTGTGAGTTGTCTTTGACCTCTTGACTTGATTCCAACCATCTTCCTTTCCTTTCTCTGCTTCCCCTTTGTTCGGGCACCCTCTTGCAAAATGGCCATAGACGTGACATTTACGGCATTTGAAAGGAAGTTGCTCGTAGTCCAGCACTTGCACATGCGTCCAACTGCCAACCTTTATTTTGATGGCCTCCGGGAGGCCCACCTCTAAATCCACCTCGACACAGATTCGGGTGCAATCATACTGATCGTTGTTATTTGCTCTATCAATGAACTTTCCCAAAGCATCTCCAATGTGCTTGAGGGAATCCCAGTTCCAGCAATGCACAGGAAGGTTAGGGAGCTGAACCCAGACAGGAACTGTCGTTGGGACATCCACGGCCAGATCAAAGTCAGGGATCCATTTATTGATATAGAGGCCCTGAGGTCCCATGAAATAGGGCCCATTCCTAAAGATCAAGTCTTTGTCCTCCTTTTTACTGAACTCGAATAGGAAGTAGCCTCTACCCAGAAAATAAGAGGTGACTTTGGTCTTGATCAGTAGATTCCAATTCTTAACGACCAAGTTTTCTGTCGATTTAGGTGAGGTCCAAAGGCCCGTGAATTGACCCACCAGGGCCCGATCTGCCAGGGACAAGGCGACCTAGATCGGTCCCTCGGGAGGTAGGTTTACCTCAGGAACATTGTCAAGCTTTTTTACAAACTTAGTGGCTTCAGACTTCTTCTTTTTGGGTAGTGAAGCTAGCAGAGAGGAGAAGGCAGCTTCAGCATCCGGGGGCGTAGCATGCGAGGGCCCATGAGGTGGGTTCTTGGACCTCCATGACAACGTCAACCTTTCAAACTTATCCCTTCACTCTGTGACGACTCGTCTTCTTGCTGAAGAATGGTGCCCACAGGGCCTGTCACGACTTCCCCTATAAAACTCGCCCTTGAAGAAAGGTGCCCACAGGGCCTCTCCCAGCAAACCCTCACCAACTCGCCCTCACAGAAACGCCTGCGCACCTACTCTACAAACTCTTCAACCTAAAACTCTCGAAATAAGAATGATCCCACTAGTCACATAGTCACATTCAAAACGTGAAGTCGAGGGACATGCGGGCCCTCTCCAGCAATCTGCGGCCTCAAATCGTCTCTTCTTGAAACCTGGACGGAATCGCATGGCTTCAGATCGGCTCTTAATAATAAAAAACATTTTTATAAATCATATTTAATTACGATTTTACAGAGTTTATATTCTTTATATCTTTAAAAAAAATTAACTTTAATCATAATTAATTTTAAAAACATTTATGATCACTAATTGTATAATTATAATTATTTGTAAAAATATACTTATTTTGACAATAAAATGATTTTTTTTCCATTAAACGCATGTCTTTAACAATAAACTTTAAATTTCTATTGAAAATCAATTCGCTTTGCAGATTCAATTTATTGTCTAGAGATTATCAACCATTTTAATTTTTTTTTCCAAAAAGGAATATTTATACTTATATTAATCATAGAACAAATTTATAGAACAAATTTGAGTCAAAATTATAATTAAAATATTTAAAAAAAAAATAAAACTATAACTACTCCTTACAATTGAATCAATATTGCATACACTTTTCAAAATTGTTCTGGAAATATTCATTAATCAAATTTCTAAGTAATTTCATAGCTATAAGACAATAATTTTAATGATGATAGTTATTAGAATTTGGAATTGAATTAATATTCCATACACTTTTCAAATTTCTAGGTAATTTCATAGCTGTAAGACAATAAGACAATAATTTTAATTATGATAGTTATTAGAATTTGGATATATTGATATCCCATGGGATAAGTTTGGTTAATGCTTAGTTATGTATTTTGGAGATATTAACTCTTTGTATTTGTCTTGTGCTTAATATTTCATATTCCTCATTATATAATCAATTAGTTATTATAATATCTAAGTAAAATGTTTCGTTAGGTGTTAGATTTATATCATATTTATGTCTGTGGTTGAGATACTGTCTCAACAAATGGATTTTATGATTAAGATGATCTATCTATATTAATTTTAAGCTTATTGTATTTATATGTATGTAATGTTTCATTAATTTAATTAATACAATACAATATAGTTTTGTGTGCAATATTTTTCTAAATTTGTATTAGAGTGGGAATGGGATTAGATCCCTAATGGGAGAGCCCATGAATATGAAGAATATGTAATATGTTTTTTTTTTAAATAAAAAAGAGGGTAGTACCTTCTATATTAGATAAGCACATAACTTAGACAAAAATACAGAGTCATGGCTAAAAACCACCAAAAATACTGCCGGTAACCGTAAACCAGCATAACTGAGGGGCTGATAGCAATTTTAGCAATAATACATATAGTGGAGAAGCCCCTGTCCTACCCAAAGGAAACCAGGACAGGTGCTAATGGTCCAAGAGTACATAAAACAGAAAAGAAGTAAACAAAAGCCAGGAAACAGTAAAACCTAATCACCCGTTGCGCCGTCACCTTCACCCGCCTGCCAAGTGTACCTCGCTGGAATAGCAAACTCCTGCGCGCACAAGAGACACTTATGCTGAGCTGGAGCTCTGAAGAACGCGCCGAGGAGAATGTATAAACACTGGCTCATGGGGAGCGTCCTGAGTTCCATGTCCGCCAGGTGGCTACGAAGCTCGAAGACCAAGGCCAGGTGTTCGTCGCTAAGAAGAAAACCATGCATTCCGCCACCCGAGCCGCTGTGGGGAGAATTCCCCGGATCCATTTCCTCATCCAAGTCAGCCGCTACCTTCCTCTGCTCCACTCTAACCTCATTGTTCGTAGTCTTCTCAACATGAAATGATGGCAAGTCGCCCAGCTAGGGAGTTTCTTCAATGATACAGACTGGGACGTCATATTCTCTAATCAAAGCGCGAACGGAGCCCTCCATGGCTCGGGGCGCCTCAATGCATGGAAAGTCTCCAATGGACGAGTCCTCCTCCACTATGCAAGTGGGCAGCGCGACCTCAGGCTCGACATCCCTCACATTGCTCAAGTTAGAAATTAGACCTTCCCTGCTGCAGCCAGCCTTCTTCTCAACAATGGTGTCGAGCAGCATTCGCCGCTCTTCTCGTGCGTTTTTACGAAGAATTGAGGACGCCAAAGAAAGAGTGCATTCCAGTTGCTTCTTCCTGTGACGCTGCGCCCTGTGAGCATCCCAGGTCGAGCCCTGACGAGACCTGGCACACTCTCGAACCATTGAAACCGGGTAGTGAATGCAGGTACCAAGAAAAAGCAGCGCAAGACTGAAAGTCCCTAACGAGAACAACAACAAGTGCAAATCCCGAACAAGCCGTCTCAGACGGGTTTTCCCCGAAAACAAAGAGCCCTAGAAGGCCTCACCAAAGTGCATAGAAGAAATGGTGAACGGTCGAGCGAATGACATAGCAAACTCGCTCAGTACTGGCTCATAATAAAACTTATAACTAGGCTCCATTGAAATATGTTCTTCCAAATCCATGACCGGTCTGAACTCGTGGGAGGAGTAAATGGTCGCACGAGTGAGCCTCGCCTTCGTATGATCCCTGCAATGGTCGGCCCCCATTGTTAATGTTAATGCGTGGGTGGCTTCCATCCGCAATTAAACCAACACTTAAATCAGCTCTTAGTGCGTGTCCATGTGTCACCGACTTGGTGTGTCGTGTCACCCCATCCGAGGCTGGGAAGTCTCTGCTAGCGTGGTCTTTGCATCGCAAAGAGAGGGACGTCTTTTCAGAAATGTTGGCCTACCAGTAAATGAGATATGCCTTTGAATCAATTCCTGTGTTGGCCAGGTGGTCCACAACCTTATTGGCATCATGCTTTATGTGAGAGGGTATGAGAGTTAAGTTGGGACGGATGAACTCACCAAAGTCCTCTAGTAGCCCGGAGAGTCTCCAGCTGTTGAGACCACATATTGTACCCTTTTACTCATACTTTTTGCCATTGTTATACCCTTCATCACCTATATTTAGACCCATATTATCACTTCATCTGATCACCTCAAGGTATACAACGTCCTTTCTCATCACTATATGTTTAATTTGTTTTCCATAATACTTTACATTACTTTTGAACCTAACCATTGATTAGAAGTGCAAAAGTGTCCATATTTGCAGAATAGTAATTCAGACCATTGTTGAAACACA
Source organism: Picea sitchensis (assembly GCA_010110895.2). Taxonomy (NCBI): domain Eukaryota; kingdom Viridiplantae; phylum Streptophyta; class Pinopsida; order Pinales; family Pinaceae; genus Picea; species Picea sitchensis. Next base: position 66,323 of record SNQJ01S0003352.1, read on the forward strand.
GAACTGCCCAAGCTGTTGTTGAGCTGATGCTGAAACACGGGAGCTGCTACACAGTCCGAGGATGCATATGCCGAAACACGAAGCAGTTACACGGTTCATGCAGATGCTGAAAC
>SNQJ01S0003352.1:88813-127380 GCA_010110895.2 Picea sitchensis
TCTATGTTGCTACCTTTTATTTTTTTCTCCTTCTTTTCTCTATTTTCATAGAAAGTGAAACTATGTAGCAGATAGCTTCAAAGTGACAGTTGAAGAGATCAATGAGGTAATAGATGTTGAGTCATACGAAATAGCTGCACAGTCCATTGTACATTACAACATTGATGTGGTTGTGTATAGCAATGCATTTTTTTGATTGGATGCATTCTCGTATACTGTTGGGGATTGCCTTTTTGATACATTGCAGGTTATATTGCATTTGTGTTATTCGTCGACTGAGTTGCGCCATGGATTGATAGACTATTTCTTCACCTGTTTTAAAAATGGTGATGTCGAGGCTTTGCAGTCCTATGAATACGAACTGGAATCTGATTTTCTTTGACAGTTGCATGGAATACAAGATGTCACTACGTATTTTTTAAAAATGTGGTTGTCTGCATCTCCAGTTCTACCTTCGCATGAGAGGGGACTTTGGGGAGATACATTTTGTATATGATGGTTGTCTAATTGGATGAATATATCAGTTTCCATTACGTCATTGACAAGAAAAACAAGATATCTACTATTCAATCAAATTGGACCTGACAATCCATATTGCATCTTCTTCCATGATGAAAATGCCCTTAGTGGCCATTATGAACCTCTAGTGTAAATTTTTTTTCCCATATGCAATATAGAAGGTCCTCATATCTACTTTTCCATTATTAGCAAAGACCTTCAATCGCAATGCAAAGGGATTTTGCATGGCATAGATTTCCATGGTTTACAGATGGCAACAAACATTGTGTCTAGCTGTGGAGATAGTCTATTCAATGTAATTTGTTGTTTGGTACCAACGGAATTTGATCTTCATTCACTGCGAATTTACACTATACATTCCTTTTGCAATGCAATTATAGGAGGCAACCAACAGGCTTTTAGGTGCTTGCATCAACACCTTTGACAATATCTCATAGAAAATATGTCGATAGTTGGAAGTTGGCAGGAATACCTTGTGAACATGGTGCTTCCATATGAAAAAGGGTATATGGAGGGTTTCATATTATGTTTGCAATGGATGTTTGTCATATTCACAGTTAATATCCAGGTGTGGTTTCCCTTGCCAGATGCCACTGTCCATTCTTGGGTTATTAATTCAAATTGCGATGAAAAAATTGACATCCTTTCATTGAAAACAGACACAAAACATATCCATTCTGAACCTTTTCTTGCACATATCGGTAGTTCAGGGTTGAATTTCCATGCCACCCAAACAACATCGAATTTGCATACACATGGAATGTTTTTTTTGTGAAAATGAAAGTCCTCCTAGTTGCGATATGGGTAGACAGGGATTGAACAAAAAATCATGTGTAAAATTCATGACATTTGTGATGAGGCCACATAGGGCTTAGAAATAAAAATTAGAGTAAGTTATCAAAATTTGAAAAAAATTATTCGTCAAATTCGCCCGACTTCTTATAAGGTCATAGAGGCAAAAAAACGTAAAGTAGTTTCTCAGAAACTGGGTGAAAGTGAAATTCATCCCATTTGCCACCAGGTCATCCTGCCATTGGGAAAGAAACATAGACTAAGTTACCACAACTTGAAAAAGGTCACGTGGGAGAGAAAAAAATACATTGTTACACTTCCTTTTAGAGAGAAACTCACATATCACAATGTAAAGAAATTTGTTCATGTAGAACAAAGCATAAATAGGTGTGATTGCATATCTCAGAATGGTGATGCAGCTGTACGATTTCGTGATATAAAAGTAACACCATGCAGTAGTAGCAATGAAAAATAGGAAACAATTTCTATGAATACTTCCCTGCGAAATAAAAATGCAAGACAGAACTACATGAAACAAATGAAAGACACTCCTTCCATTGCATGTTCAATTTGTGAACAATTAAATTTTTCAAAAAACAGTAAGTCTTTCATGTGTGATTTGCAAGAAGAATACCTCTGCTTGACAACCTAGGATAAACCATTTTCCAGTGAGAAAGTTTGTCTTCCATGCAAACGATTGCTTGAAAATGGAAAACTTCCATAGTTTGCAACCCCTGGCTGAATAAGATGTAATACAACACTACAAGATGTAAGTGCACTTATGAAACTCAAGGAGAGACTTGTGTCTTTGTGAATTTTATTTTCCCAAATCAGAACTTAGGGCTATAAATGACCCGAGATGGGCTTAAAAGGATCAATTATTAATGTCCCTATTCAGCTAGATGTTGTGAAAAAAGCGTTTCCAGAACCTATTAACAATACAATTACAATCGTTGTAGCTCTGAAAAGATGCCTGCGATAGAAAAATGCCTATCAGACAAGAAAAGTGTGTGTGCATGCTATTATGAAAGCATTAAAGGAATTATGTTCTAGAGCCCTATACAAAGTAGAGAACATTTGTATCAATGTTAACTGGAACAATGTTCTCGCAGAAGAACATGGAAACTCTGCAGATACTCTTGAAAATCCTATTGATTTTGATTCAAGTGATGAATCAGACAATGAAACAGTTGATAAAACATTATTGCATGGATTCACTGATTCACAGTGCATTCGTGACTTGCAAGACAAAATTGTCGAAATTGCACCTGCCGAGGGGCAGCGTCCACTTGGAATATTCAAGGACAAATTCACGGAGGAATTGAAATTTCCAACACTCTTCTATGGAGATCCACGTGGAACTGATATTACATAATGATTTAGTTATCATAAAATAGTCTGATGTGAGCTGCTAAATTCAAGCGATTGCTTCTCCTGTCACATAACAAATTTGCTTTTCAAGACAATGCACATAATAATCGAGCAAATTTTGTCCTGCATGTGGGTCTGAATAAGAAAAGGCCAGTTACAAGGAAGAAAGTTGTTCATGAAGGATGTGAAGGACAAAGTTAACCTAGAAAAAATTATTCAATCTGATATTGGATACATAGATTTCAATAACATTCGCACCTCTCCTGAATATTTGCAACAAAACAAAAAAAATATTTTTGGAATGATCCGGCAATTAGGCCTGGCAACATTTTCTTCACATTTACAAGTGCAAAGCACTGCTAGGATCCATTGGTGGTTGTGGGATCTAACCTGCATAAGAATAGGAAACATAAAAAATAAACCGATACACTGGAAAATAACGAAATTGACTACCTCATAAGAAAAGACCCGGTTACATGTACTCTTTACTATAGACATAGAATAAATGCTTTGAGACAATTGATATCCCATGATTAAACGTTTTTCAGAAAAATATCGGAGTACTTTTTTGTCATTGAATTCCAGAATAGGGGAAATGAACATGACCACGCACTATTGTGGATAGAGGATGCACCAGTGTATGGAGCCAATAACAATTAAGAGAATGAAAAATTTGTGGATAAATACATAACATGCAACATAGATCATTTGGATCCAAAACTTGCAAAAGTCCATAGACATTACCATACAAGAAGTTGTAGAAAACTAAAAAACTCACATTGCAAATACAACTTTCCCGTGCTGCTAATGAGAGCTACAAGAATCATAGTGCCAGTTAGTGTAGAGGAAAATGTTGTTGTTGAGAAATATAAATCCTTTTTCGCATTTCGAGAACAAGGGGGATTTGATGAAATGACTAGCTTTGATGCCTTCTTGACACAGGTAGATATTCCAGAAGATGAGTATATCCAGGCCATACATTGTACGCTTAGGCAACCGACACTTTTCCTTAAAAAAAACTCTCCCATATTTGGAACAACAGTTTCTCTAAGGATATGCCAGTTATGTGGAAAGAAAATACAGATGCATAGTACGTGTTGAATGCATATGCTGCAACATCATACTGTACCTTGTATATGATGAAGATTGGCAAATCTATGACAAGTGCATTCAGAAAAATACACAAAGAACATGTATGAAGTCATATTGATGCCATAAAAATGATACGCACACTTGGAAATACATTGCTTAATCTTCAACAAATGTCTACTCAACAAGAAGTTCACATTGCACTTTCCTTGCCTCTCACATGTAGTTCAAGAAAACGTGTCTTCATAAACACATCTCCACTAGAAAAATGTGCATTTGTCCTTAAACCACTAGTTTTGCTACAAATGGAGCCCGACAATTCATAGGATGTGGTATGTCTCTCTATTATTGATTATTGTTGGGTATGTGTTATATTCTTTGCACGAGTAGTAATGTTTGAGCGTCTGCACCGGGAAAGCAGGGATTTGGGGGTAGCGCCCCCGATTTTTTTTTTTCGGGACGACATATTTCCGTCGAGACGACATATATCCAGGACGACATATTTTTAGGACGACATACTACAGGATGACATATTTTCGAGACCACATGATATTAGGTGGTTTTTTGGCACATGGTTTTTTGCTGATGGTTTTCTATTTCCAGTTAAGGAATTAGGGTTTTGGATTAATCCAGGTCATTGGGTTAGGGTTTTGGATGCCGCTGGCTCCTATATGTATATTGTATTGTAAACAATGTAACACAATGTATGAATATAATATATGTTGGTTTTCCCGGTTTGGGTTTCCAGGTGAAAAATCTCTNTTTTGGACTAATCTAGGTCATTGGGTTAGGGTTTTGGATGCCGCTGGCTCCTATATGTATATTGTATTGTAAACAATGTAACACAATGTATGAATATAATATATGTTGGTTTTCCCGGTTTGGGTTTCCAGGTGAAAAATCTTTATGTAATGTTTGTATTTTCCATTGTATCTTTTCTGTTCTTTTCTGAATATCAGTTTGCAGTAGATATTGTACAAGGTTAGAATTTACAATTATTACATACAACGTCCATCTCCTATTAGGCATATCTGCTTAGCAAAATTCGTATCGCATTACAAAAAAAATGGTGCACCCATATCAAAAAGAAAAAAAACCTCTGTCATACGATTTGTCAAATACAACAAACATTGTGACTATGAAAACTATTGTAGAGAAAAACTATTGTTGTATGTTCTATTGGATGAAAATGAAGAGACATTAATTCATAACTTTTGTACATGGGAGGCTGCGTATGTTGCGTCTGTGACTATGGTGCACATCAATAAAGCTATATTTACCTACAATGTTAATCCAACATGGGGAAATCTAGAGGTTCCACTTAATGAGTTAGAAAACCATGGTGATCATGATGACATATTTAGAGACCCAAAAACAACCAGAACTGCTTCTGAGTCCTTTAACTTACAAGGATATTTGCCTCGTCCTCTATTGGATGGAAGTGAAAACATATCAATTTTGGTTTTCAAGTTACAAAACATCCTTTCCTAATTGAAAATAATGAATACCACAGAATAAGACGTTCATTGAATCATAAACAACAAACAATTGTAAAGGATATTGCTCTTAAAAAACGCTTGAACATGAACAGTCTTGTGCACGTGTTCCTTACAGGCAGAGCAGGAACATGCAAGACATTCACAACAAAAGTATTGTTCCAAATTCTTATATGAATCTATGATTCAAGCCATTCCTCTGATCCTATGAAACCAAAGGGCTTAATATTTTCATACACAAGAAAAGATGCATACAATGTTGGTGGAACAATAGTCCACTCTGCATTTTTAATGCCTTTTAACAAGTCACAGTTTCTTCCACTTAGCAAGGAAATGTTGGATACATTATCTAATCTTTATGAGGAACTCCAACTTGTCTTTATAGATGAAGCATCTTTGATTGGGAGTTGGTTATTTCATTCCATTGACAGACGACTAAGAAGCAAAAAATAGGTGTAGAAGAAATACTTTGGAAACATTGACATGATATTCTATGGGGATCTTTACCAGGCACAACCCATCCAAGATTCTTTGATATTTGAACAACCCACAGTCAACATGGAAACAATCACCCATGACTTCTGGAGAGACAATATTAAATTCTTTGATTTGCATACTACAATGCACCAAACAAATGAAACATTCATTACAATTCTGAATAGAACTTGCACCAACATCCAAACACATGTTGACTTGACCCATATCAATTTGAGATGCTTACGGCCTGCACCAATAGACCCAACATTCCCTTATGTATTCTACAGAAATAAGGATGTTGCAAACCATAATAGCCACATTCATTCCCTAATGCCTGGTGAGGATATCATCATCAATTCCATTGACCTGGAAGAAGACAACCATGGAAATGTGCCCCGGCATGAACATTCAGTCACTTTACCTTTGCAGTTTGTCCTCAAATTAGAAATGTTGGTTGAAATATATGCCTGCAACTATGATTCATAGGATGGCTTGGTGAATGGTGTAGATGGAATACTGAAAGGCTATACCAAGACATAAAAAGTGGATGTCCTTTGGATTAAATTCCATGAACCACATATAGGAAAGCAACAAGCAAGCAAGTTGTCTTATCTATATAATTCAAATATTGGAAGTGATTGGACACCTATTTTGTGAATATCGAAGCCAATATCAACATAAAAAAAGATAGGTCAACTGAAGATTTGAAGACAGTTTATGATTAAACTTGCATGCGCACGTACAATCCATAGATCACAAGGACTAACACCTGATAAAGTTTCTTTTCGGCCTACTGGAATTCAGATACATGGACTTGTCTACACAACACTATCCCATGTTAGAAGCATAAAGTCCTTGTATTTACTAATTCCTCTCACAAAAGATAACTTCAAAGTGAAATAGAATGTTGTTATTGAAATGGAATGGCTGAGGACCACTGCAAAATGGAAATTGCATTATGATTACCAATCCATACAAACAAATTCATCTGTATCAATTCTCTCGCTTAACACACACAACTTAAATGCACACATGGATGATATATTGAATGACTATGATATAATGCAATCCAATATTCCGTGCTTGCAAGAAACACACATGGAAATATGCATGCAGAACAAACAATTCCCAAATCATAATTGCATATCAAGTTACATTACACATGGGGTTATGATACTAGTGAAAAAACATCTACCAATTTTGGACCATATACATATCGAAGAAAACAATCTTGAGTTGGTGCTTGCAAAATTTTTTTCTCATGAAACAAAAGTTGGAATACTAAATCTGTATACTGCTCCCCATGCAACATTTTTCAACATAGTACATGCTATTTCCAATGCATTAACCCATTTCCATCTGAAAGGACCCATTGTACTTTTAGGAGACTTCAATATCAATATGCTACAAAATACTGGCAGAACAAAAGAATTGGAAAACTACATGTGCAAATACAGTCTCCACTTTCTTGTGAACAACACAGTCCATCTGCAAAATGCACTAATTGATCATGTCTGGTCCAATGTGCCCATTCCTCAATACAATATGTTTGTCCTAGACACATATTGGTTTGATCACGATACAACTGGTATTGCACTTGAATTATGACATATACATCAAAGTTATTGCAAACTCATATTTGTATGTTTCAAAGCATATTTGTGTCTCTGATTTGTACACACATCTCTCTAGATGATGTTCTACTTGAATTATAAAATTAACGTTGTGCTGAAAAAAAAAAAAAGGCACATTCTCCCAAAAACTATTTATGACTCTATTCAACATATTCTATTTTTTTTTGTATATGTACATAGTAGTTATCTTTTTCTTAACATCTGAACTTATGTTCATATCCATTTTTCTTTGTACTTTTGTTCATAGAAATAGATAGAAAAAACAGAGGATGTAAAGAACTCCTACCCACACACATAGACCAAACCATGCAAAGGTGCACCCTTTTCCTGTCCGTGTTCCATAGTAAACACTTTTTCATTTACTTTCTTTGTGGTTGTCAAACTTATTTCCAGCTATGTTTTTTTTGGTTTTTTTTGTTTTGCATGTAGAGACAACTACCCTGCACATCTGCCATCCAACAAATGCAATGTTGGGCCAACCACCCCGCAAGTCCACTTGTGAATTTCCATATCACCCAACCATAATGGCTATTCACAAGATAGGAAACATTAGAGGCATATTGTGCAACTCGCAAGTGCGTGATCCAAATAATGACGTCTAAAATATCATCCATCCCACAAGTCTGGTCAAATTGTATATTGCATAATTGTATGTGCTATTTGTAGAACATGGAACAATAGAAGGATTTTTTTGACCCCTCCCGCTCGAGAACCCGCAACTATGGAATGCAATATGGGTACATGGTGTATAAAATATGATGTCGATACTTAATAAAGGTATATATCTAATTTTTCCTTGTTTCTACACACACAAGTATGGTAACCACAGAGTTGGTGTTGCACATGAATTATGAAATATGCACTGGGTGTCGGATGGAGCCAAGTCTGCGATCCAAATAAGTGACTAAGTATGGAATAAGGGATTTGTGCATATTTGATATGTATTTCTTGTTTCTGAGATCCCACCAGCCTTGGAGTAGAATGTTGAGCCGGCCATAACACAAACCTGCTTGTCAAATTATTGTCATAAGCTATCTGTAAGTAACCTAGCAATAGATCCCTATTTTTTACCCCACCATCCCGAGAACCTGTGATCCAGAAGATGTCAATGGTCTATAAAATATAAGCCAAACCAAAATTCCCCTTTTCTATTTGTATATCACAGAGCTGTGTGTGTTATTTGTAGAACACCAAACAATAGAGGCATTTTTTTGAGCCCGCCTGTCCAAGAACCAGCCATCCCGAAAGTGGAAAACTATGGAATGACATCCATACATTGCTTCACTGAGCAATTCTGACTCATGCAGCCTCAACATTGTAAACTCCTCAATTTCATTATGCACTTTCACACTTGGCCATTCCTTCCTTGCTTTCTCTTCCCCATGCACATCACCTTCGCATATCTGCATAATAAGAAATAGTGTTTATATATATATATAAATATATATGTCTTCTTTCTAAATATTTAATGCTAACAGGTCATCGTGCAAGAACTATCTAATCTTTCATTGATGTGTGCAATGCTCGAGAAGTTCTGCCATCAATGAAATTTATGCGAAGGCTTTTCTTATCCCTTCCTAGTCTTAATTTCAAACGCCATGGAATGTCATTCACATGCCGTGAGCTTGCTTCCTTCTGGAAACCTTCAATATCTTCCAAGTATTAATTTGAAATACCACAGAATGTCATTCGCATGTCGCCACCTTGGTTCGTTCACGAAACCTTCAATCCTTAAATGTTCTTCACCATAACTACCACCTTCGCACTTCTAAGTATGAAATAATTAATCTTTACTTCTAACAGGTGATCATACGACATGCATAGATATTGTCATTAATGAGGATATTTTCCATTCACACGAATGGAAGCAATGTTTCTGGGGGATTATATTGTCCCCTTTAGTTCTTCATTTCAAGCAGCATCTGGAGCAAATCAATGTTTTGACAAAGTACTGGCACCAACTCTACAATAGTTTTATAGAAGTATAGTGAACATCTTCTTCATGACCTTCCGATGCAGAGGAAGGGAAAAAGAATTGCAGGGGAAGCGGAGTAGCCCAAAACTTACAGTGAAAACATGGATCTTGATGTTGATATGGAAATCATATTCTTCCACCATGATTACCCCGTAGAAGGAATTCAACCTACCTGTTGAATGGACATGGTTGATAACCTAATTTGTTACGAAGATGAATCGTTCATATTCCATAATTTTGTTTTTTGAATATGAATCAAAATAATTAATCATTGAAATTGAATATGAATCAAAATAATTAATCATTGAAAAAAAAAGATGTAAATAATAACCAAAGAATACGTTGTTCATAACTTGACCTTGCCAATATACAGGCATCCAAAATCTCTCAACTTCACATGGAAACGAGAGATGCTCTTCATAGTTCCATTGGACTCATTGAAGCCAAAAATGATAGACTAAAGAACCACATTAAGGAATTATAGAAATCTTTGTTTCCTATGTCATTGCTTCACATTTATTTGCGAATTGAAATGCCTACTACTACTTGCACTCTTGCAACAAATCTAAAAGGGTCCTCCAGCTTCCCCGCATCATGTAGAGGATATGTCAAGAAAAATATCAACAAAGAGTGGAACTCATTATGAAGGCCTAGGAAACATCACAGAATATGGATTGCCTAGGGAGCAGGGCACATAACTTGCTCCTTCTTTTGTAGACGAATTTAAAAAATGAAGAAAGTTTCTATGTGCACATGATCATCCCTTTTTCCTTTCATGTCAACAACATGGCAGAGACCAGAACAAGACAACATGATCTCCCTTCCAATAAACAACTCACTCAACTAGAAGCATGTTGTAAAGAGAAAGTGAAAAATTTGTATTTCATCATCCAGTCATGTGAGCAAGAAATATCAAAGAAGGAAACATTATTGACAAAGCTCACCAAAATAGACTTAGCAAGAAACACAAACGGCTTCAAGGAACCCAACTTAATCCTCAACTCACTAGCGTCAACCAAGCAAGCTTTCAATAAACAAGTTGATAATTTGAAATCCTTGTCTTTAGAAAAGTTTTACAACATTATTGAATATCATCAACAAGAGGTGCACAACTGGCTAGTCCGATATTCGGTATAGAATGTAGACATCGATGAAACTCTGTGAAGACTTTCAACTGAAGTAAGAAAATTAGAAAATGAAGTTTTCAACATTCAAATCCACAATGAAATCAATGTCACCCCTTTGAGAAACTATATTCAAGAGAACTTGAAGTGGATCATTGCCCAAATCCAATAGGGAAATGCATAGTTCTTTCTTTGTCAATCCAGGGATATGTAACAAACTATTAATTTTTTCATATACTCCAAATAAAACTATTCTTTTGTTTGTTTATATATTTACGTGTTCCTAGATTTTTCTCTTCATCCATGCTAAATGTGAAGACATTATGTTTAATTTATCTCAATTCTCTTTTTGTCCTATGCATATTTTATTTCGCCTGGTTATTTTCAAAATATCATTGACTCAAATTTGAGATATCATCTTTCATATATATATATATGTGTGTGTGTGTGTGTGTGTGTGTGTGTGTGTTTCTTTAAATTTCCAAGAATATCTAACAGGTTTCATTAGTTTTTTTTATAAATGTCATGAAATTGTGTTTGCTACTTTTTTGTACTCAAACATTTAGACAATATGTCATTTGTTGGATCTTTACCACCCATGCTTCATACTTTTGCCACAAAATCCTTAAAATTTAAATAGTTCGCAAATCCACTTCTCAATTTGTATATCGCCGAACTGTGGGTGGTATTTAAAAAATTGCATATTTGGTATGTGTAATTTATGCTCTCCAGGAACCTATAATTTGATACATTTCAATTTCCTATATCCACTAGCCCCTGTTTTAAAGAAAACTAATTCAGGAATGCTATTTATTTCGTCCTTTTGTCCACCACCCTTTGTAACAAATGTTGGCAACAGGACATGGAACAACAGAAGCTCCATTTTCAGGTCCCCAGCTTGAGAACCCGCTATCCAAAAACTGGACAACTTTCGATTCAGGGTTCCCTCCATGCTCTAATTTGGGAATGCTAGATTCTTTCCTACTTTTATGTGTTCGTAAAATTTCATAGAGAGTATTTACATAGAGTTACATATTTTCTATGCATAGTTTATGGTCTCCACGAACCTATAATTTCATAAATTTTAGTTTCATGTGTCGATGAGTGCCTATTTTAAAGAAAAGTGATTCGCGAATGCTATCTATTTCGTCCTTTTGTCGACCACCCTGTATGCCTATGTAAAGAAAACTGGTTCGCGAATGCTAAATTTTTTGAACACAAACCCCTTAAAATTCAAATAGTCTGCAACTCCAATTGTCAATTTGTATATTGCAAAACTGCCAATGCTATTTGTAGGACATAGACCCATAATCCAAAAACTGGTCAACTCAAGAACCCGCTCTTTTAAAGAAACTAATTCGGAAACTTTTTTTTTTTCATGGTTATGTTAACCAACCTATGTAACATACATTAGTACAATGTTTTTTTCCTTTCTTTGTCCACTAGCATATGTAAAAATCAAAACTAATTTGGAAATGCTAAACTTCTTTTAATTAATTATAAAGGATTTTATTGATATTAAAATAAGTTATTGAGTTTATTATTTCAATTTGCTTATTGGACACGAGCCTCTCCAAATTTAAATACTCCACAAGTCTAATTATCAATATGTATATCACAAAACTCTTCATGCTATTTGTAGCACAAGGAACAAGAAAAGCCCGCATTTAAGGTCCGCAGCCCAATAACCCGCCTAATTCCGCAACGCATTTTTTTTCATGCTTATGTTCACCAGCCTATGTAACATATGTCAGTACTATTTTTTTTTCTTTTTTTGTCCACCAGCATATGTAAAAAGGAAAACTGATTTCATGAATGCTAAACTTTCTTTATTTAATTATAAATTATTTTTTCGATACAAAAATAAGTTATTTAGTTTATTATTTCAATTTTCTTATTCGACATGAGCGACTTCAACTTCAAGTAGTCCGCAAGTCCGACTATCAATAAGTATATCGAGGAACTCTAGGTGCTATTTGTATACCACGGAACAATCGATGCCCAATTTGCAGCCAGCTAGTCCAACAACCTGTGATCCATAAATTTCAAATAGTCTGCAAAAACAACTTCTCAATTTGTATATCATGGAAATCTCACTGCTATTTGTAGGCAACGGAACAACACAAGCACAATTTTCAGCCCACAACCCCGACAACCCAGAATGAAGCTTCCATGCATGCTCTATATATCTAGTTCAACAAATCACATATTTTATTTTTGTAGGCCACAGAACAACATAAGCCCTATTTTTAGCTCGCCATCTCGAGAACCCACGTCCCAAAAATTCAACTAGTCTACAAAAATCCTTGTCAATTTGTATATCGCGGAAGTCTAGGTGCTATATGTAGACCATGAAACAACAGGTCCCTAGCCTGACAAATCGTTATTTGAAAACTAGCTAAGTCAATAACTACTCTTTTTAAGAAAACTAATTTGGGAACACCATTGTTTTCATACTTATGTTCACCACCCTATGTAATAGACGTCAGTACTATTGTTTTTTTTTTTTTGTCGACCATCATATGTAAAAAGGAAAACTTATTCGGGTAACAACAAAAGCCCGATTTTCAGCACAACAACCCCATAACCCGAGATCCGAAAATTCAAATAATCCATAGGACTGCTTGTCAATTTGTATATTGCGGAAGTGTTCATGCTATTTGTAGACCGCGGAACAATAGAAGCCCAATTTTCAGTCCAACACCCCAAAAACCTGAAAACCCATGTCAATTCTACACCAAACACTTCTCCAAGAACCTAGGTAACAAACATTACTACTAATTTTTTTGTGTTTTTTGTCCATGACCGTATGTAAAACATATGGTAAGAATACTATTTTGTATACGATGCCCTTAAAATTCTAATAGTTCACAGATCCAGTTGTCACTTTGTATATCACAGAACTATTTTTTCTGCTTTTTGCCCACGTACCCATGTACTTCAACTCCCTGCCCATGTGTCTCCTGACTTTAACATCAGCATGCTCGAGGTAGCACACCACTACTCTGAGTGTGCCCTACGCTGCCTTCACATCCTTTCAACGGAACTCGTTGGGCCTTTACTCTGTGTGTGCGGCCATTTATTGAAACTAACCAACTCCCTAGCCTATTTCAATTGCTCCATGGACTCCAGATGGCTCATTTTTTCTTGGTTATCTATCTATTGTTTTCCTCTGTTATTTTGTCATCTAAATTTCCACCTTTCATGCATTTGTCCATGGTTACTATAGTTATTTTGTCTACACTTTCCACAGTTGTAACGACCACCCTTACAGGCCATAGTTTTGAACTCTTTTTTCTTTAGTAACAATCTACACTTCAGTTATGAAGCGGTTCGGCTGGTTGAGCTGGTTTCCCCTCAGGGTAGCTCAGTTCATAAAATGTTATAATATTCTATAAATTATTGTCTCATGTATATGACAGAATCATTAAATGTATATCATGGAACTGTTTGGTGCAAAAATTTTATCACCGAACACACTCGACATCAAAATCTTCATACACTGTTATAATATTCTACAAATTGATCAATCTCATGTATATGATAGAATTGTTCGCTGAAAACTGTATATGACATAACTATTAAATAAAATGAACTTACGACTTCACCTACACGCCACTCCATAATTGATGGGTTGCATTGGTTATGTACCAAACATTAATAACTTTTGATAAATTTCAAATAAAACTAATTATGGAATACCACATGTACTACAACTTGCTACCCACGCGTTTACTCTGTGCCCAGGCTAACAAGGACTATGATTCCATGCAACACTTGTTTTTTAGGATATAAATTGAGAAAATGTTTCTTTAATAATCCTTAAGAGGTTCATCATCCAGAAAAAGTAATTGTCTAACGTATTAATAATTACTCTAAGCCAACCGCACGGGTGTAGACAGATTGGCAAGTGCCATGCAAATGGAAGGAAATTTGTAAAAATGAAGTCTCATGTTCGATTCTCACCCAGATTTACTCGTGTTCCATTCTTGTGGGCTGGGTGGTTGCACTTGGGGTTATAGTGGTAGCCAATGGGGATCAACTCCGTGTCACGTGAGTATGAGAACCGCCAGTTCCCGATTCCCCTAGTACACACACAAAAAAATAATTACTCTAAGCTACTTATCGAAAACCAACATCACATAACATAATTAATACAATTGAAATTATTTGACACTTTTTTTTTGTAAACATTATACGAAACATGAGTCGTTAATTATAGAAAAAAAAGGGTGTAGACTTTTATTTATCATTCTTACAAATGATGATGGAGTAAGATTTACAATACAGTTTGTTGATTGATTTTCATCTACTTTAACATATATAATATGGTATGGGGTGGTAGCTATGGTGAGTTATACATGTCCAATATCAAATGCAAACACTCTCTTTCACTTGGAGGGTTAAAGAAAAAACCAATAATGAAAAAAAAAAACAATCCTTATCGCCTTCCAATGAATCAAAATTATGTATAGTTATCCTTAAAGATTCTCATATCATCCTATTAACTTTTGGAAACATGATTCCATCATCATCGTCTTATATCAATCAAAATATATAAAAAATAGTCTCCCTCCACCCAATATTAACCAAATTTAGCATTTTCACATCACTTTTAGAAACATGATCCCATTATCCTCATCTTATATAAATAAAAATATATAAGCAATAGTCTCCCCCCTCCCAATATTAATCAAATTTAGCATTTTCAAATCAAGCAACATGAAAATAGGAAAGTGGTTGTATTGACAAATCAAGGGGTGACACTTGAAGTGGGAACAATCATCCTAAGATGAAAAGAAGTTACAACACCATCATACTATCCATAAAACATTTGTTGGTTTGAGCCATGTGTTTAACAATCCATTGAGTGAAAAGGGTATAAGAAAGTTCTTAATGTTCATCGAATGGTTTCATCACCCTCGTCAAAAGTGTTTTTTTCTATCCACATCCTTTCCATCAAAGGATGCCACATTTCCTTTTCCCTGGTAAACTATCTTCTCCCTCGATGCCTCCCCCTTTCGTCTTACCATGTTTCCCTCAACATCTTTAATTTTGCACCATAACATCAGCCTACCTAGTCTCCACACTACCTCTTATTCATTCCTTTAACCTTCTTTCCACAAAATTGTTTTTCTTTAGCATGGAAGTGGCTTGATAACATTAATGTTACATTGTGTTATGAATGGATGTTTATTATTTGAAATGTGCACTTACCAACATCAACAAGTATATTAAAGAGACTCAAAGAAATGACATGGATGCTTATTCTTTGAAATCTGCACTTACCAAAATCAACTAGTATCTTAAAGAGACTCGTAGCAATTACTGTTATTTCACCCTTCAATCAACTCACTTAAGGACACAATTGGAAAATTGATTAGGAGAAGTAGAAGAAGAAGGGGGGCCTTCGAATATTGAGACGAAGGGTCAATTTCAATCACATGAGGATAGTGAGTCTGCATAGATAAACAATTTCCTAATTTTATTAACTATTTTAAAGGTTGATTATGTTGGGATGAATCAAAGTTTCCATATATACAAATATAACCATTTTTGGTGAAAGAATTATATCTAATATATTTTTATGTATTCATATATACAAACTTTTCATACCTTTTATTTAAATGATTCACACTACTTCAATTAAAATCTAGCAAAAACTATCACATGATATAAACCTAATATGCGAAACATAAAATAACTTATAAAATCAAAATGATCATTTGATTTGATTTATTATCACATACGATATGTAATGAAGTTATATCAAGTATGATCATAGTCCAATAGTAATAAAAAAATTATTCTAAACCAATAAACCCAAAAAAAACATTCTTCCAAAGCCAATAAACATGTAGCTATAATAGTGATCATGGTGATTGGTTTGAGATTTATTCTTTAGGATGGCAATTAATTCAATAATATAAATGCTTCATGGTACTAAATTTTTTTGGAATAAGCAGGAATTTTAAAGTAGTCGCTCATGCCTAGGAGGTTACCCTCGCATGCACCTGGTGCGACCCCTCTTCTATCCCTACGCTATGGCCCTAGGAGGGGGACCAGAGGCTCCCCCTCTACCTCTTTCCCTGGAGTCACAAGAATTCCGAAAACTGGTTACAGCCTGTGGTAAAAGAAGAAGCACGGAGGCGCAACAAAAATTTATCAAAAAGTTGGACAATATACCCTGAGTCGACCTCCCAACAGAAGAAGCATACAGATCTACTCTGAATCTCGTCGAATAGGGAATCATTGACTAGGTCAAAGTCCTATGGCCTTCAACCAAATATTTATATGCATGGGTATAAAGAAACTAGAGACCCCTGGTAAAATAAGGCATCAAAAGCCATCTCATAGGCAATGGTTTTTACACCTTTGTATTTGAAAACATAGTGGATAGAAATATCATATTCAAGAATGGACCATACTTCATGGGCCCTCAGGGCCTTTATCTGAATAAATGGTCACCAGAATTCGATCTGACACAAGATCTTCTCTCAGTCGTTCCAATATGGGTGCACCTCCCTCACCTCCACTTGCATTGCTAGAATCCATTGGGAACACTCTTGGAAAATACATGGACAAAGAAGACAGAAAGGACTAGTACTCCTGCAACAGGATATGCGTTGAATTAGATCTGGAGGTGGGGCTCCTGGAATCCATTCAATTAAAGGTCGCAGACTAGTCCCACATCCAAGAGTTGGATTACGAACAACTACCATTCAAATGTAGGTATTTCCATGGCTATGGACACTTCGCCAGGTGTTGCGGAAAGAAGAAAGAGGAAGAGGGGGAGATCTCAAAAGGTGAACAATCAATGCAGGTCCAAAAATCACCTCAACCAAAGAACACCAACATATCTAGAGGGAAAGGGGCATCAAAAGGTCCTGACCCCCCCATTCCAGGTAAAGTTCTTGGGGAAGGAAATTCAGCCCCTCCAACCGCAGAAGGCCTCAATAACCCCTTTGAAATCCTCAACAGCCTTCCAAAAATTTTTGATCCAGTGATTGAAGAACTTGAGCAACAAATCCTCCCCCCCAAAGCCAAAAAAATGAATGGTGAGGCAGGCCATCCTGGCTCCCCAATTGGAACATCCTCATCCAATTCCGACGCAGAAATAGAAAAAAAGAAACCCCCGAAAAACTATGGATATTCGGAGGACGAGTCTTTTGAAAGACCCTAAAAAAGACCTGGGAGAAAATCTCACAAATAAGCAAGAGAAGAAGAAGTAGAGAGGCAAAAAATGCAAGGAAGTCAATCCGCCATTGAGATGTACATTGGAAGAAATACTAGAACAAGGCCTCCCAAGGGAGGGCCTACCCACTCCACACCCAATAAATAATGCTTATAGTCTCCTGGAATTGCAGATGCTTTGGGACCCCATCGAAGGTCAAAGCAGTTAAAGACCTCCTGAAAACTGAATCTCCCAGAATCCTCATTCTCCAAGAGAAAAAAATTGAAAGGGAAAACCTCTTAGAACTCAACAAACTGAAATGGAAAAAAAATGCAGGGAAAGAAATGAGCGCAAGGGGATCTTCACGTGGTCTCACAACTTTGTGGTCAAAAGACAAGTTCAACCTTCACAGTTCTTTCGAGACTCAACATTGGATCTTCACCAAAATCCATCACTACTCAAGTAAGATCACATTCTCCCTCTTTAACCTTTATGTTCCTGTCCTTTCTGTTGAAAAGAAAAAATGTTGGCAAACTTTATCAGTCTTTTTATAAAATCAGCTCCATACGAACATCGTTATAGTTGGAGACCTCAACTTAGTATTTTAGCCAAAATAAAAGAGAGGGGGACATTGTGGTAGGGATCAAATGCTTCGTTTTGTTGAGAAGCTGACTCAACAGTGGGATCTCATGGAATTTAAGCCCATGAAAGGTCTCTTTACTTGGAAAAACAACAGAGTTGGAATGGACCACATCTCAACTTGCTTGGATCGATTTCTCATTCAAAGATCTCTTTCGTTGGAAAGCAGGATAATGTCCTCCAAAATTCCCCCCAAATTGACATTTGACAACAAGCCCATTCTCCTCCAACTGGAAGAGGAAGAAAATATGGGTCCAATACCTTTCCGATACAACCCTCTTTGGGTAGAAAAGGAAGGCTTCTTATAAACTATTATCTCATCTTGGTCAATTCCAGTTACAAGATCTCCCAGTTATGTCTAGGAACAGAAAATGAAGACAACAATGTTCGCCTTAAAATAATAGATTAAAAATCCAAATAACACCCCCTCAAGCCACATAAGAGAGACGGTTCAAAATTTAACAGACCTGCAAATGGAAATGGAAAACAAATATATTACCAACCAAGATATAGCAAAGGAACATGCTGCCCAATTCAATTCCTATTGTGCCTTCCGACAAGAAGAAGAGTATTGGAGGCTTAATTCTCGTAGCTTGTGGCTAAGAGATGAAGATCACAATACCACCGTCTTACACCGACAATACAGAGCCCAAATCTCTAGAAATCATATTTCAGAAATTACCTCTGCAGATGGCTTGATTTGAAAGGGTTCAGCTCAACTTAAAGAGGCAGCAAAAGCTCATTTTCAAAAACTTTTTAAAGAAGATGGAGCCGATTGCGAGGAGACCACCACATAATTTATTTCTCATATACCCTTCCTAGTGAAAAAGGAAGATAATGCAACCCTCATGAATCCTTTTACAAAAGAAGAAAAAAGTAATGTCATATGGTCTATGGAACCTGATAAAGCCCCAGGGCCAAATGGATTTTCAATCAACTTCTATAGAAACTGTTGGGAAATAATCAAGACTGATTTACTAAGAATGATAAAATCATCCCAACAAAAGGCCAAAGTTAGAGGCAGCATAAACTCCACCTTTTTAGAATTAATCCCCAAAGAAGTGAATCTGGGTTCCTTTGACAGATTCAGACAAATCTCATTTTGCAACACCTCGTACAAAATCTTTTCAAATCTAATGGTAAACATAATTAATCCTATGTTAAGGAAGCTCATATCTCTCACCCAAAGTGGTTTTGTAAAAGGGAGACACATTCTGAATAATGTAAAATAGATGGAAGAAGCAATGCATTCTATCCATGAGCGTAAGGAGAAAGGGATGCTCATAAAACTCGATATGGAAAACACATTCGATTAGGTAAAACTCTCATTCCTATACAAAGTCCTTATTTCCTTTGGGTTCAATACAAAATTTGTTAATCTAATCAAAGCTTTTATAGAGAGGTCATGGATATCCCCGCTAGTAAATGGCAGGACAACTAATTTTCTTCAAGCCTCAGGGGACTAAGGCAAGGCTCCTGTCTTTCACCCTTCTTATATATCTTAATTGCAGACTCTCTAAGCAGAAAGATAAATCTAAGATTGTTCTAGGCATTAGGCTGGTGAGAGGCCTAGAACCAATCAACCACACTTTACTTGTTGATGACTCCCTTCTGCTCGGTGGAGCTTCCATTCGGATAGCACAAACCTTCAACAATATTCTCCAAAGTTTTTGCAAATTTTTTGGAGCGCTCATCAACAAAAAGAAGAGTGCAGTGTATGGGTGGAATGTTGATCAACATACCATTCAGTGAATTGCTCATTTCCTAGGGTTTTCAGGCTATGCCTCATGGGAAAAAATAAAATACCTCGATCTCCCATTAACTCTGGGAACCAATAAATCTTCACTCTGGACAGAAATAATAAGAAAAATGAAGAACAAAATAGTGGCTCACAACAACAGGAAAACTTATCCTTATAAAATCGATGCTCTCTTCATTACCAGTCTTTCACGCTTCCTTCCTCTTGGCTCTAAATGCTATCTTGGCATAAGTTTCAAACCTGATCCAAGATTTTTGTGGCAAGGAGGAAAGGGAAATCAAAGGAAATTTCATCTTGTTAACTAGGAAACAGTCAAATGCCCAATCAACGAAGGAGGATTACAAATAAAAGACCCTACTCATGCTAATATAACTTTAGGTGGAAAAATTACCTGGATGCTCTTCTCAAACTCTAGACATCCAGTAAGCCAAATTTTAAGGAAAAAATACCTCCAAGGGAATTTTACGAGGAATTTAAATACAGAAAACACCATAAAGGGAACACTGATCTAGAATCTATGTCACGTTGGACTAGACTTCTTCCAAACCTACCTGTTATGAATTCTTTGCAATGGGAAAACAACTTTTTTGTGGTGATAGATAATCATGGACCACCCCCCACTTAAAAATTCTAAAGAAATCAAAGAAATCCATGAGTGGCTTACTCGCGGACATACATCTCTTCTTGGGATGCCATAGGAAATTGGTGGGCTTGAGAATTCCCCGAAATCCCAATGCCTCTTCAAAACCAAAAGACTCTTCTCATAAATTTGTTCACTGATTTGTCCCCTATTCATCTACGCACGTCAGACCAATGGGGATGGGGAAAAATAGGGAGATACAATGCAACACAAGGATACAAAGCTCTTCAATCTATCCAAGTGATGACAGATTCAACGTCCCTATGGAAATAAGTATGGAATCTGATTAGTCTTCCAAAAGTAAACTTCTTTTTTTGGAGTTTAATGCATAAGAAAACACTGACAAGAGAAAATATGATAAAAAGAGGTATAGTTGGACCTCATAGATGCTCCCTGTGTTGTAGCACTATTGAAACTATGGACCATTTGTTTGTGGATTTCCCATTTTCCCAAGAAGCTATGAAAATCACCCTCAGCAGCCTCAATGTCATAACTCCATTGTAGACAATAGTCACAACCCTCTTCTCCTCCCGGAATGTGAGATATCCCTAAGAGATGAAAAGAAAATCAAATATGCAAAGAATCTGGCAGGGCATACCCAAATATTTATGCTGAAACATTTGGTTGGCAAGAAACAATCGGATCTTCAATAGAATCCTTCATTGCCCTTTGATAGTGGCCACTAAAGAAAAAACACTGCTCCTAAAAGCTATGACTTACGACCCGCTCAAGGACAAAAACACTCTACTTCTCAAATAAAAGATCTGGCTAGGAGTTATTATAACTCAAGACAAGAAAAAGACCATTGCTCGCCCTTTAAGCACTCCAGTTTGGCGCATAAGAGAAACATATGCAATATTTCAAGAGTGGTGGAGCAAGCAAGGTAAAGCAACGATTTTCTTCGACAATGCCTCCAAAGGAAACCCAGGGAAAGCAGGGGCAACCAAAGTGGTTTACTCCAATGATGGACAAAGGAAAGATAGCTTCAGCTGAGGTTTAGGTCGAAGAACTAATAATCAGGATGAAATCTTGGGGCTATTAAAAGCTTTCTAGATAGTGCGAGAAAATGGAATCAAAGAAATTCAAGCTTTCAAAGTTTTGAAAATCTTGATAAAAGCAATATTCTTAGAAGATCACTTCAGCAACCCAATGCTCAACAAGACTCTGCAAAGACTAAGGTATGTGCTGCAAGACTTCTTCAACTTTCAATTCTATCACATCCTGTGAGGATTGAATATGGAAGCAGATCAAAAGGCAAACATGGGCTTTCTCTTGTCTCAGTGAACATTCAACAAAAATGAGGAAACATCTCAATTCTTAGAATTGAAAAAGAAAGATATGTCGTACCTCAGAAAAATAGATTGTTGAATCATTATAAGGATGATTATTTAGGCTATGACCCAATCCAATAAAAAAATTAAAAAAATAACCATTTTAGTTAAAAAAAAAAAATTGGAATAAACAACAATTATTTCATTCAATACATAACATTTTGTCAAGTTATTCTTTAAAACACTTTGATTTCATCCACCAAACACTCGTGCTTATAATACAATAATGTGAGTGATTTACTTAGAAAGACATGAACCTCAAATCCATTTGTGATACTAACTTGTTGGTGCCTATGTCTACACACTGCATTTGACTCAAATCCTAATAAATTGTTCGTTCCTACGCGTATATATCGTATTGACTCAAATCCTCGATGCCTTTTTTAAGAAGTTATTTGCGTTTCTCTATTTGAGATTGTTCATTTCATATATTTGATGCAATGAAAGTGCAACAGAGATGACTGAAAATATTTAATAGGTTAATCCATCGTTTTTAACAAGTAAATCTTTTTTTTTATATAATATTCCACATTTTCATTGGATATTTTTATGTTTGTAAGCCATTTAAAGTGATATTTTCCGACCAATCTTTTCGTATTTTTGTCACATAATCTATACTAAAGTCTACTTTCTTCAAATCCACTTATTGGATTTTCGTATTTTTGTGACATAATCTACACTAAAGTCTACTTTCTTCGAATCCACTTATTGGATTTTATCTAGAAGAACTTTAATAACATTAAAAAAAATCAAATTTTAATTTTAAAAAATGTAATTTAAAAAAATGATTTATTAGAAAATAATTTAAAGAATATAAATAGTTTTATGAAGAAAATATTATATTATATAGATGTAGTTATACATTTTAAAGAATAGGAAATGTAGGAAGAGGAACAAATAATTAAGAGGAATTCATGAATTCATAATCTTCAGGTCATGGTTGCTTTAGCTATGGTCATTAATTGGATGAAAGGAAATCTCCAAGTAGAAAATAATTCTCTTCTTCCACTTACATATTAAATAAAAAAAATATCTAATTACTTTGTTTGAGTGAGATATACTCATATATATAGAGAGCCAGATATACTCAACTCTCTCAAGAAAAACTTTATTTATCTAAAATTTATAGTTTCTTGGAAAAAGTACAAGATGTTCATACAACAATTTTACAATAGTTTTCATTTAAAGATTTCTGAACTCCTTTTGAAATTGCATTTTATCAATACTTGCATTTTATGGATACATGGTTCTGTTAAAATCTATTATTTTTACAGATATTTAGAAAAAGATTCTAAAAATATCTATGTTTCAATGAACTTTATTACATTATTCAACCAGTATTGTACTTTGTTTATCTCAATTAGAAATATTTTTTCTTCTTGAAAAGAAAAATATTTTTGAAAAAAAAACATTTCGAATAAAAAGATGGTGAAAATGAAAAATCGATAATTAAAGGAATGAATATGAAAAAGTAACCTCCTTCCAAATTGATTTATGTTAATAAATGTATTATTATACATTTTGCCCATAAAAGGATAAAAAAAAAACTATTACTAAAAGAAGTGAATGAAAAAGTAACCTCCTTCCAAATTGATTTATGTTAATAAGTATATTATTATTAATAAAATCAATAAATTAATTAATAAAATGAGTTAGGCCAGAGCTTATAAATAATTTTAAATTATAATTTAAATTAAAGTATTGATTATGATTTAAATAAAATTTAAATTAAATACATGATGATGATGATTAACATCCACTAAGACCTAATTGGTTTATCGGACTTTAAGAGGGTAAGTGATTACTTGTGATTCTTTAGATTTTTGTTTCTGTGCTTGAAAAGCATTAAAAAAAGCTTTCCAAGATCACCATACTTTTGTTGAGTTAAGAGGTTACGAAGGTTGGTAGTGTGACATAGTAAAAAAATTTATTCAATTTTAAATAAATAAATCTTGACTTTCTAATGTGATTTTATAGGTCAAAGAAATGCTAAAGAGTTTGTTATAGATTTAAGGTGTTGTCTAAATGTTCTATGTTTTGGTATTTTTTAGTTGTAATCCAGCCATATAAATTTGGGCAAAATCTCAATTTTTTGTTGTATAAATTAGTTTGTTGTTTAAATTGCATTTCTGAATACATTAATAGATTCATCAAGCTAAAAAACCTTGAGACACTAGGATTATAGAAACTTACCCACTCAAATATACAGATCCAACAATTTCTAATTAAATTTTAATCAAAATTAAACTAATAAAATGCTATGATAAAAACCAAAACTCTACTATTAAATTTCAACAAATTCGAAAAAAAAATGTAAAATAAGAAAGTGTGAATGGGATGAGAAGATGATAAAATTGAATACCAAATAGATAATCCCACTATACAATCTAGTTAAGGTTTGCTGTGATTCAAAGCTTCTCTATGTCATCAAATTAAACAAATGAAACTGCTTTGTCAATACCATTACTGTTATTGCATTAATCTGGAATGAACTCGAGTCTGAATGATGAGTCAAAGCGTTTATGGAAAATTCAATAAATTCAACTAAATTAAGATTTTCCGATCTCTGAATCTCAAGCCCGTTTGCCCTTCCCATTTATTTATTGAAGGAGAACAAAAGGATGAGAGTGATAAACCTTTTAAGTATGAAAACTATAATTAATTCAACTAAACTAAGATTTTTCGAGCTTTGAATCTAAACCTCGTTTGCTCATTTATTTATGGAAGGAGAACATAAGCTTGAAAGTCATAAACCACATAATAATTATGTTAAGAACAAGGAACGAGAGATCGCGGGCAGCAGCGAGTAATAAACCACATAATAATTATATTAAGAACAAGGAACAAGAGACCGCGGGCAGCAGCGGTAGCCCACACGCGAATGTTGACCGCAGGAGTAGTCTTGCGGACACTCATCACAGGTGTCTACAGTCGGACAGGGAATAAAACATTCAACGGCATCTTTTGCTGCCGCTACGTTGAACAGCAACGAGACTACAAGCAGGCCCAGAAATTTGAGCAACCAGTCTACCTTGACCTGTCTTTGGGCCATTTTTCAACCCTTTGCTTAAAACACAATTGAATTGATAACGTCTGAGAATGATGTATCAGAAAATAACAGAAGTGATGTGCCTTTAGTGTCAATGTAGTTGTAACATATAAATATATGAAGACAATGTTATTGTTTAAAGTTTGACATATTATTTTATGACAATCATAACTAACTCAGAGAATATTTTACCCACCCATTAAATAAGGAGTTCATACAATTTTTATGTAACAACTTTGTAAAATTACTTAAAGAAAATATTCAGTTAACTATATTATTTGATTAGTAATAATAAACTATAAACTAAGTATTATCATATAAGGGATGGCACAACAAAACTGTGTTCAACTTTTTATACTTTTTTCAATAGCCCAAATTTTATAGAAACTCTACAAGATCTTAAGAAATTTGAATATTTTTACAAAAATATAGCCAAACATTTTATTGAAACTGTATAAAATCCTAAGAAATTTGAATATTTTTAAAAAAATATAACCAATATTTTTATAGAAACTATATAAAACTAGAAATTTGAATATTTTTTTAAAAATATGACCAAACATTTTATAGAAACTATATAAAATGATAAGAAATTTAAATATTTTTACAAAAATATAACGAAATATTTTATACTTTCCATATTAAAAACTAATAAAATTAACCAAAATCTCTACATTTTAAAATAAACTGTCATTCTTAAAATTGTATATTTATTATTCTCATATCATTATAATTGTAACATTTAAATACACGAAGACTTTGTTTAAAATTATATAAACTATCTTATCCCGTGTATAATTAGCCTAGAAAATATCTGAACCATGCATTAAACTAGGAGTTAATATATCTCTTATCCAATGACCACTTAAAAAACTATTCGCATAACTACATACATTCTCTACTGGACCATATATAATATAATAACAAACTATATAACTAAATATTATTACACAGATATAATAAATTCACCATTCTAATATGTTGATGCTGACTGGATTGTATATTTATAACCAACTTCGAAGATGCACAAAACTAACAATATTGCTTTGTTTCAACAGAAATATATGATTCTTTTTGCTTTTTCCAAACGCAACGCGAATATCGTTCAAGGGTAAAGGGCGCCTCTTTTATTTATGATCATTAAACGCAACGCAAAGATCGTTGAAGGGTGTTAAATTGTGAAAAAATATATATTCAATTTTCTTTTTCCAAAATTCAAATTACATATAACATTCCTCCATTTCTTCTTTCCATTTTTATTTATTCAAATTACACATAATATTGCTTTACCCAAATTGTAAAGTGCTCCTAATTTATCACATAGCAATGCTTTACCGAGTTTAACATTGATGGTGAAGAAATTTATGTGGGGAATGTTCAATATTGATGGTTACGAAATTTAATTATATGGTTTTAAAGCTAATTTATCACATATCAATGCTTTACGATGTTCTAGATTGCACCTAATTTCTTAATGTCCACTGATATCACTTTTAAAAATGACGAAATAGATATGAGAGTCATAACACACGTATGATGCCAGTTCAAGCAAGGATGATGAGAGGTTTCTTACCTTGGGAATGTTTAACTTTGATGGTGAAGAAATTTAATTATATGGTTTTAAAATTTGTTTTAAAATTTTTTATTTTAATGAAAAGAAATTACAATTTCATTTCTATTATTTTTAAAAATCTATATATATAATGTAAATATGTATTTGTATTTTAAATTTCATATAAAACATATTAAACATTTTATTACATAAACTATAAATTTTTTTTTTTAATTATTAAAAAAAAATTAAACATATATACTCAATATAAAAAAAAATTATAAATCATATTTAATTACGATTTTACAGAGTTCATATTCTTTATATCTTTAAAAAAATTAACTTTAATCATGATTAATTTTAAAAACATTTATCATTATTACTATTTGTATAATTATAATTATTTGTAAAAATATACTTATTTTCATAATGAAATGATTTTGTTTTTTTTCCATTCGACGCATTTCTTTAACAATAAACTTTAAATTTTTATTGAAAATCAATTAGCTTTATAGCTTCAATTTATTGTGTAAAAATTATCAATAATTTTTTTTTTTTGAAAAGTGAATCAAAATTCATTTTTTTTTAAAGAAAGGATATTTATACTCATATTAATAAT
The DNA here is from genome assembly GCA_010110895.2 of Picea sitchensis. NCBI lineage: Eukaryota > Viridiplantae > Streptophyta > Pinopsida > Pinales > Pinaceae > Picea > Picea sitchensis. The sequence goes on from SNQJ01S0003352.1 coordinate 116,054, forward strand.
AGAACAAATTTGAGTCAAAATTATAATTAAATATTTTTATAAAGACATTAAAACTACAACATCTCCTTCCAATTGAATCAATATTGCATACACTTTTTAAAATTGTTCTAGAAATATTCATTACTCAAATTTATGGGTAATTTCATAGCTATAAGACAATAATTTTAGTTATGATAATTATTAGAATTTGGAATTGAATTAATATTGCATACACTTTTCAAAATTGTTCTAAAAATATTCATTATTCAAATTTCTAGGTAATTTGATAGCTATAAGACAATAAGAGAATAATTTTAATTATGATAGTTATTAGAATTTGGATACATGGATATCTTATAGGATAAGTTTGGCTAATGCTTAATTATGTATTGTTGGAGGTATTAACTCTTTTTATTTGTTTTGTGTTTAATATTTCATATTGCTTGTTATATAATGCATTAGTTATTGTAATATCTAAGTGAAATGTTTGGTTAGGTGTTAGATTTACATCATATTTATGTGTGTGGTTGAGATATTGTCTCAATAAATGGATTTTATGGCTAAGATATGTTAAAATAATGTAACTGCAAAGAGCATTCTTATTATTATTTTGTTATTGGATTAAATCCTCATTGTGGATTAATCATGTCATTATTATTATCGGATTAAATCCCCATTGAGGATTAGTCATGTTATTATTATTATTGGATTAAGTCCCCATTGAGGATTAATCATGTCATTATATTGGATTAAGTCCCCATTGAGGATTAATCATGTCATTATTATTATTATTGTTATTGATTAACTCTACTGAGGATTAATCACATTGTATAGACCATCCAAACTTTCACATAATATTGGGGACACACTGCAATAAGAAGGCTGCCCCAGCTGGCAATGAAATGGCTAGAATTAATTAAAGGTGGCTTACCCACCCAGAGTGAGAGAGGTCTGGCCCCATGATGGTGACTCTTCACACGTACATTGATATAAATAAGAGGTTAGCAACTCACTTACACACACACTTCACTTGCTCATTCTCTTGGGAGGCAAGCCGCACTACAAGTTGGAGAGAGGAGAAGGCATCTCTTGGAGAGGACTTTCATTGGTTTGATATCTCAACACGTATGTTTCATTTATGATAAGGAAGTTTTATTGGGTTTCCTCAGAGGGTTTCCCATGATAAAATGTTGTGTCTCTTGTGGATGTATTTCGATCTTGTTGTTATGATGCTCTTATTCATTGAAATGTAAAGAACTATAATAATGGCATAAACATTAACATGATATTAGATCCAACCCGAAGAAAGCAATAACTTAAGAGGAAAAAAATGTCACCTGCTACCATACTCCCAAAAATTATTAGGGTTTTGAAAAAGAAAGTATTTTCAACTCCCTAACACCCTAGAAAGTTACAGCGCCCTCCCACAAGGATCAATTTTATAACCTACAATGTAACCTTTTCGCTGTTAGCATCGGAAAGTGAAACCCCAGTTTTAAAAAAGTACTAGAAGTACCAAAACCAATTGGCACCCGGCACCAGAGTACCGTATAACTGTAAGACCACCGTAAATAATGCATCGTCAAGTTTGGATCGGTAAAATTTGGATTTTCTCAACTCTAAGGACACCAGGCTACTCACCTAAGCATCTCTCCTCGGTAGATCAAAATTTTATTTTGAGCATTTTCACTTTTGGTTATTTCTCGCTATCGTAAGTATAAGATGTTTGCAAGCACAAAGTTTGTTGAGAAATTAGAATTTATAGACAACTGCGGTTCGGAAGTACGTGATCGGCCCCAGTCCGTCAGCAGAGAATGACCTATCAAGATTTATCAAAGAAGAAGTGAGGAACCCGAAGATTCCATAGAGAAAAGAAAAAGCAAAATAAGGACCTGCTAATCAGGGCTCAGAGAATCATCAGAGATTCAATCAAAGACCACCGATCCCGTATGTATCGTCAAAAAACTCGTATGAAATGTTTTATTACCTAAACAAAATGTATGAAGGAAGGAAAGAACATCAATCGAAAAGATGAATCTCAACTCGGCCTGAAGAATATCAAGAGACGAAGGAGAAATGATTCAAGAATACTCAATTTTCAAGATAAAGAACAATTTGAAGCAAGTTATTGGAGACACCATCGATGAAGACAAATCTGTAATAACTTCTAAAATGGTCTCCATGCATCTTTGGGATGCCTTCATCCAAATGCGATGGCATAAAGGAGAAACTATAGTTTGAAAGCTTCCATATGGGAAGAATGCACCCAAGAAGACAAGGGTAGCCAACCGTGAGCACTACTAGCAAGGGACAATCATCAAGCCCTTGCTAACATACAAAAAGGAGGAAGGAAGAACCCCTACTTCAAAAGGGGAATCATAGAGAACCACAACCATCAAACAAGTTCAACAACCAAGAATCTCATTCAAGAAATTTTCAAGAAAGGACAACGCAAGGGACAAGATCTTCATCCATACAATGTTATCATTGTAATAATATGGGATTACTGTTGAGAACACCGTTCAGTCAAAAAGAAGAGTACAAGAGGAAGTACAAAAGACAACATGCCTATACGTCAAGATGAATAACCACCCATGAAGATGATTAAGGATCATTTCTTAATCTTTCAAAATTTCAAGATCTCGATCAATCGAGAGACATGGTTCATTGATAGCTGTGCATCAAAGCATGCTCTGGTAAGAAGAATACTCTCTCTGTATTTTAGAAAGAAGTTTCTCATAAAGTAACTCTCGGAGATGATTATCAATATCCCATCATGGAATAGGAGAATCAAACTACAAGCTTGATTCAAAACTCAATAACAATGAAGGATGTACTCTATGTATTAGCCTAAAGAAGAACTTACTCTCTCCATATCACTTTAGACAAGAAAGTCTATAGAGTTGCATCTATAGATGGAGAAGTTCTTATGTGGGCTAAGGGAGAAACTATAAATGTACAATCACATCGGAAGTGAAGAAAAATGGTTTATATAAGTTGAAAGGTCACCCGTAAACTCAAGTACATGACCCATTCCATCGAAAAATCATGCGAACATTGGCATAGAAGATTGTCTCACATCAATTACAAGGTGCCACCACATATGCAAAGTTGTCACGTTTACTAGAACTCAAGGCTGATCGAAGGCATATGCAATGGATGTGCTATGGAAGAACATCAAGAACCCTTTCCAAAAAGGGACAACAGCGTATGAGTATTAAACCTCCTATTCGACGTGTGGATCCAATGCCAACATCCCATTAGCTGGTATGTATACTATGTATCATTTATTGATGATTATTCTCAGAAGACCTAGATATATATTTCTTAAAAATATAAAGATGAAGTATTCAGAATTCAAGGAATTCAAAGCCTTGATAGAGAATATTTCAAAAAGAAAGATTAAGATAATTCACCGTGATAATGGAGGAGAATATACCCTAAGGAGTCTTTTCATAAGCTTCCGCAGAGATGTCTGGATCAAGAGGGAACTAACTACTCCCTATAATCCCCAACAAAATGGTGTCGAAAGGAAGAACAACGATTATGGAAGTCGAAGACCATGATTCACCATCAAGACCTTCCTATGTGCTTAAGGGCGTACCATGGCGCTTGTTTATGTGCATAACATACTATCCCATAGTGCACTTGGGCTTCTAAGACCCCATAAGAAATGTTCATCGAAGAAGCCGAGGTAAGCCATCTCAAAATGTTTGGTTGTCCGGTGTTTATTCACATAATCGAAAAGAGAAAAAAGAAACAAAACTAGAGCCTCCTGAAAAGAGAGGAATATTTGTGGGATACCGCGGAGGTATCCAAGGCCTTCATATCTATATACATACTGGTCACCGCCATATTGAGATCAACAGGGACGCACTTTGATGAAGAAGTTGCACTTAAGAAATCGAGAAGATGCCACTTGAATAAATGTATGAAGAGGAACCAGCAATCCCAGGATTACGTAATCCGGTGGAGTGGTTCCCAGAGATGTAGAACCTCTAAGGGAAGTCATAACTTCCCCGATGAGGAGACTCTTGAAGATCGCGATATAACAGTAAGCCCAAGAAACTCCTCATATGACCTTCCCATAAAAGAAAGTTCTACTTGGGCAAGAGAGATTATTCAAGATGGAGAGAAGTGCATGGTGTCCTGCATGGAACCTATGAGAAGGGTAAAGAAACCAAAGCCATTCTCCGCCACACGGCTTTGATGTGCACTCTTTGATGAAGAACCTACATGTTTTGAAGAGGCCATCCTAAGAAGGAAATGGGCAGATGCCAGGACATAGGAATACCAATCCATACTAAAAAATGATGTATGGGATATTGTTTTGAGACTAGAAGGGAATTCAGTGGTGAATTTCAAGTTGATCTACAAGATCAATTATGTTGTTGATGGTAGCATTGAGAAATACAAAGCAAGATTTTTCGCTCAGGGATTTTCCCGTAAGGAAGGAATCGACTATGAAAAAACATTCGCTACTGTGGCCATATACACTTCAATCGAATCCATTATAGCCTTTGCCGCCAAGATGAAAGTTTTAGCCAAATGCATGGATGTGAAGACAACTTTTTGAAATGGTATGATTGAAGAGGAAGTGTATATAGAGCAACCCCAAGGATTTGAGGTTGAAGACAGAAGTCTCATGTCCTAATGATTGTTGAAAGCCTTTATAATGGATTTCGAAGCAGTCCCATTGGTATACCGTATTGACAGCTTGATGAGCTTCATACTAAGAGTAAAGAAGATTCAAATATTTACTTCAAGATCATGGAGAATGAACAAGACATCTGGGCCAAAATCTTGAAGAGATTCGACATGTTTATCCATGAATACACCCATGGAAGCAAAGATGAAGTCGTTGGTCGATACTTCACGATTTGATAGACTTAATTGCATTTATTGTGATTATTGGATCGGCCGATGTACCGACTTAATCGCACTGCATATTACATCTATTTTGCGTTGAACACCTTGAGTCGGGCTTTTTGGTGGAGCCCAGTTTGTTCATTTAGTGGCTACAAAACATGCGGGATGAGGTACCTTAAGGGTACAATGGATTATGATCTCACCATGATGGAGATCATGACTCAACACTAAGTGGATATACCGATGCATTGTAGGAAGTTGATGACGTAAAAGCACTTCCTGATGCCGCTTCAGCTTGGGATCGCCTATGATCCCAGTAGAGTAGAAGCAATCCAAGATAAGCTCAGCACAAGCAGTAAGGTGAGTACATTGATGCATGTTCTAGTCGCTAAGCCATATGGCTTCAAAGTTGTCACAGTCTATTTGATTTGGAGATGAGAGAAACCGCGATTCTATGTGATAATCAAAGTTGTATTAAAATGATGAGGAATCCTGTGGTTCCACGATAGGTCTCAAGCACATAGATATTCCGGCTATCATTTCATCCACCTACATGTATAGAGAGGGAGCCTTTGAAGCTCCAAAGACATTAGCAATGGATGAACAAGTTGTTGAGTTGATGATTAAGCCTCTATCTCGTAAAGTTTGAACACTAGATAAGATATTGTCCGAAGGACTTCCCCTCGAAGTGGGGAGTAGATGTATTCCTTGCTTCTAACTCGCTAGACATAAAGCAAGATGAGTCATGCTCAATTCTCGCTGTTAGACGTAAAGAATGATGCCATGTGATCCTTGCTTCGACTACAGCTAGATCGCAAGCAAGATGAGTTATGCTTCGACTTAGTTGTTAGACGAAAAGCATAACTACCGGGTTCCTTGCTTCCTAATCGAAGTTAGACGTGAAGAAAGATGAGAGTCATGCTTTTGACCTCATTGCTAGACGTAGCATGATGATGTGTGATCCTTGCTTCTAATCTCAAGAGTTAGATCGAAGCAAGATGAGTTACAAGCTTCCTCAATCTAGTTGTTAGACGTAAGGCATAACATCGATGATTCCTCGCCTCTGACCTACTTGTTAGACATAAAGCGAGATAAGATTATGTGTTCTTTGTTTCTGACCTAGTTGTTAGACGAAGCAAGATGAGTCATGCTTCCGACCTAGTTGTTAGATCGTGAAATCATGATCGCTGTGATTCCTCACCGACCTAGTTGTTAGACGTGAAGTTGCAGATGATGATATTACTTGCTTCCGACCTAGCTGTTAGACGTAGCTAAGATGCGTGACCGACATCGAAGGCTCAGCCTAACCGGCCGTGACATTGAGCTAGTGTGATGAGGTATCATCTTTTACCGGGATACGTTTGATGCGATGATAGCATTCTTTGAGAATGATGATGTCATGATGAAGAAAACTTCCGATGACTCAGAATGTGCTAGAAAATTGTTCAAGATGATATTAACTATATCTGTCCCCCGTGATGCCAATCATGATGCACTTCACCTAATGCTAATGAAGAACACCCTTCTTGTTAATGGGGAGGTTTGAAATATCGTAACTGTGAAGAGCATTCTATTATTATTTTGTTATTGGATTAAATCCCCATTGTGGATTAATCATGTCATTATTATTATTAGAATAACTCTATTGAGGATTAATCATGTCATTATTATTAGTGGATTAAATCCCCATTGAGGATTAATCATGTCATTTTTATTATTATTGTTATTGATTAATCCCCATTGAGTATTAATCATGTCGACATTGTATAAGGACCAAATCCCTTTACGGATTGGTCATCTGGACAATTACAAAGTGTGACAAGAAGTCGGCCCCAACAATTATAATGGAAGGGCCATAATTAATTAAAGGTGGGTTTTACCCACCCGTGAGTGAGAGGTCACCGCCAAATGGTGACTCCTCTTCACACACGCCGATTGATATAAATAAGAGGCTAGGCAGCCTCACTTCATTAATACACTTCCAATTTGCTCATTCTCTCATGAGGCAAGCCGCAATTACAAGTTGAGAGAGGAGAAGAAGAGTAATCTCGAGGAGGACTTTACATTGGTTTGAGTTATCTCTGAACATTGTATAGCCATTTATGATAAGGAAGTTTTGTCAATTTCTCTCCCAGAGTGGCTCTGTGATATGCTGGGTTTTCTTCCCCTAGAGGGTTTCCCAGGATAAATGTTGTGTCTCTTGTGGATGTGTATTTCTCAATGATCTTGTTCTTATGGTGCTCTTATCTATTGAAATGAAAAGAACTATAATAATGGCATAAACATTAACAAGATAGTCTATCTATATCAATCTTAAGCTTGTTGTATTTATATGTGTGTATTGTTTCATTAATTTAATTAATACAATACGATATAATTTTGTGTGCAATATTTTTCTAAATTTGTATTAGAGTGGGAATGGGATTAGATCCCTAATGGGAGAGCCCATGAATATGAAGAATATGTAATATGTTATTGTTGTAGGAGAGAAGAATTAGATCAGTTATCTGTGAGTGATTGTAGTGAGATTTTTTGTGTAGATCCTTTCTCTGAAAATTGTTTCTTTGTAAGTAAGAAAGAAATAGACAATGCACTTTATAGTCAAAGGCATATTATCCTAGCAACTACCAAAATTTTTTGGCAGATGCTTACCTTCTGGGTGGATGAATAATTCACATCACCAGACGATTATTTTCAATCCATGACTTCTTACTCTTGACAACGATCTTAGTTCTTGAGACGGGTCTTTTCATATAGTAAACCATGTTATTGGAGTAATCTATTTCTCATATGCAGATTTCCGCGAAATTGAAAATACGCTATGGAAGATGGCTCTAATGTCAACATCAATCGAGAATTAATCAAGGTTTGGCTCAGAGGAGGGATTGTCTAATATATTCCCATTGATGAGTACAAGGCATAGGCCAAATGACTGCTAAAAGTGTAGAATCTCATGGGGTAGAGGAGATGGGAAAAAAAAATTGATTCTAAGGGAGAGGTAAATGCAGTGTGGCCAATTTCTATTTTCGGTACTTGATTGGGTAGAACTATATATCAGTTTCGTCAATGGGAGATACTTTATTTATTTGAATTTATTGCAAGGTAACATAACTGAAAATTTTGTCTTTCATGATGATTGTGGTGCCACAAGAACACTTCCATTAGGTTATGTCAATGTAATTTGTGATCTTTGTGTAATTGTGAGATTGTGTAAAATAAATGATGATGAATATAGATAAAATAGGTCATGTTGTAATATTGACTTCTAGTTACATTCAATATGTAGACCACTTTCCTACATAACTGATAACTGATGAATATGTAGGTAGGCCATATATGTGGAAAGATGGAAGTATATCTCCTAGATCCTAGAAATTCCTGGCAACATTGAGTCATAAAATTGTTTGAGTCTTTGTTTTTTGGTCATTTGATATCTCATTAAGTCCAGTTAGTTAGATTTTGGTCATGTCAAATAAAAGGATAGGTGACTAAGTGGTCATCTTTGGTGGTTGTCCTAAAGTCTTAGTCGATTCATTCATACTTTTGAGGGCCAATCACGAGTTTCTTTAGTCAGTTATGGTCCATAATGACCCATCATTTCACTTCAAATCATAAAGGGATGTCCATTTTGTAATAATTCCACATTATGAAGAGTTGGTAGCGAAAAGTGTTATTTTAACATGAAGTGCACTACCAACTCATCCTGAGTTGTCACAACAAATGATCATTTTTCTATGAAGTGCACTACCAACTCGTGAGAAACGATCTGTTTTGAAATTTAAAGACTTTTGAAGTGAAAAAGGTATATCAAAAAGGTTTTTTAAGTTTCTTAAATCATCATCAAGTCTTGAGATCCTCTTCTAAATTTGTAGCTCGCCATCCAAGGAAAACTACTAAGCTTTGCAAAGAAACAAAGAAAGATTTTGTCCTTAGGGTGTTGGCATGTTTACAGGCAGAGTGTGATTGTCATTGATGGAAAGATCAGAGTGTCCAATGATGGAAAAACAGGAACAACGTAAGCTGAGGAGGATTAGCACAAAGTCACACATAGTGCGTAGGTGTGCATTATAGACGAGGTTAACTCATTGCCAAAGCTCAAGAGAGTTAGTGTACTCAGGATCTTAGACGGATGAAAGGTTGAGGCCTTTGACACTTAGAAATTATTCTAAGTCAGGAGGATGTGTAAGATTGGGAGGAGAAGCGACAGTGATCATTGGATCCCATTGAGAATTCCCAATGACTGTTAGATCTAAATTCAGATAGGTCGAGCGCGCAGATGGAGGACAGTTCTCGAGCAATAGATCCTAGCACAGGGTCTGACGATCATTGGATCTAGGAGAACCTACACATTCTTTAAAGTGCAAGGTGAAGCGGGCTTACAAAATCCCGAAAGAAGGAGAACTGTCCATCTTCCGGCAGGACACATGGCGAAAGATCATCATTTTGCTAATTGGAAAGTCAAAGGGGTGAAGTGCTCATTTGATTGGCGAGTGGTCATATCTGAAGGTCACATCGTCGAGGGCTTAAGGGAAGGAGCTAATTTCTAAGCTCCATATCGACATTCACAACTTGGATTATCGAGACCCTTCATCATAGGAATCACGATATGCGAGATCACGAAAAGATCTAGACCGTCAGATCACCAAGGATTGTGGACAGTTGATCGGGCATGAAGAAGGCTTGTGAAGTGGCGAAATCGCGATAAGATTTGGATCGTTGATCCAAAAGGGGCACGTGGAGATAGATCAGAGCACGATAGAAACACCGATATGTGAAATTGAAAAACGCCTTTTGGCACAGCCTGTGGTCACCTCTGGTGGTCACATGAGGGGAAGAAGCTAGCGGTGCTAAGCTCCATCTAGGAGTCTCAGCGATCATGACTTGGACTATAGAGATCCTTCATCACAAGAATCGTGATATGAGAGATCATGATGAGATCTAGATCGTCGGATCATTGGAGATATCAACCATTGATCAGGCTTGATGAAGTTTTTAAGTTCACGAAATATGAGGTGCCTTTTGGCATAGCCTGTGCTCACCACTAGTGGTCACGTGAGGGGGAAGAAACTAGCGGTGCTAAGCTCCATATTGGAGTCTTGGCGATCACGAATTGGAGTGTTGAGACCCTTCATCATAGGAATGTCGAGATGTGAAGTCACGAAATTCAAATTCTATTTAGTGCCCGGTCACAGCTAGTGGGCATATGAGATAAACATGAAATCCTGCGGATTTAATCCAATGGTGTTGGTTAATTGGAATCTTGATCGAAGGGATATTGTCTCACCTCATAGGTAATCGATCAGTTACGATTCAGTTAGTAGAACCAAATCATGGTTCTTGGACGGTTGGTGATTCAGTTACTGTGCGTTTTTTACCAAGAAAATTCGAGGTCTAACCATAGAGGAAGAGGTTAAAAGAAAGATGCAGTGACTATGCGTGGTTGGCTTTTCTAAAGGAAAAATGAGTTGAACTGTAAGAAAGGGAAAATTACAATATGTGCAGTGTGAGATAAAACTCAGAGATGAGTAACATATGAGGAATATATAGAAGCGAAATGCAGTTTTTTCTTTTTGAGGCTTGAGCAAGCGAAGAAGAGAAAAAGTGGAGTGGCAGTGAACAACCTGATGAGTAGAACCGTGGAACGATGAGGAGAATGAAGAGGCACTGTGCATGGAGGATGAAGAAGGTGCATCGATAGTATAAATACATAGAACAAAGAAGAGATAGCATGTTATGGACAGGAGTTGAAATACACAGAAGAGGCGTAATTCATAGAATCAAAATAAGATGCAGAGCATAAAGCATAGTAGAAGTAAAGAACAAAGATGCATAACTGGGACAGTAAAAGATTGTTGAGGTGCACTTGTATAGAAAAGCAGAATATCAGAAAGTGCAAGAAGATGTAAGCAGATAGACACTGATACAGGAGAGTAGAGCAGCATAGCAGAACAGTGATAAGCCTGGTAAGCCAATGACAACTATTGAATCACTGTAATAAGTTTCACTAGAAAATATTTATAATCAGGCTGGTAGGGAGGTTCTAGGGAGGACTATTGTCCTCAGAGGTTCAAGTGGGTGCTTGAACATAGGGAGTTGTAGCTTCCATCTAGTTGCAGCCAGAGAAACTAGGGTAGCAGGGCAGTGCAAGGGAGAACTATTGTTCTCTGTTATATAGGTTGGTGCCTTTGTGACTGGAAGTTGGTGCTTCCATCCAGTTGGTGTTGGAACACTCAAGGAGTTTGTGCTTCCTTCTAGTGGGTGCTAGAGAAACCAGAGAGTTGGTACTCTCAAACAAGTTGGTGCTTGTATAAGTGGAAGTAGGTGCTTCCATCGAGTCGGTGCTAGAACACTCAGGGAGTTGGTGCTTCCTTCTAGTCGGTGCTAGAGAAAATAGAGAGTTGGCGCTCTCAGCAAGTTTCAGCTTGCAAAACAGAGGTTGTAGCCTCACAATGAGTTGGAGCTCATATGTATGATAATGT
>SNQJ01S0003352.1:146226-186540 GCA_010110895.2 Picea sitchensis
GGAAGGCAATTGACGAAAACAATTAATCAACAAAACTTGATGACGAACCCAACTTATGCATTCAAACAACTGACAACAATGACCCAACATACTAGAACATAAAGCAACTGAACGAAACATGCAATAATCAAAAGATTGATAAAAGCGACTACCCACTGACACAAGCAAGAAAATGCCTACAAGCTAAAGGACAACATCAACAACCCAACACAATGGCTTTGATGACTTGTAACTAGTAAACTCTATGGTGTGAAAAACCAAACACATTGAGGCATTACAGAACCAAGTACCAAAATCAATTACCATGAACAATACGCCCACATCGGGAAGCGCAAGACTTCAGCCAGGAATCATGTCGTCACAAGGCGATAGGTGAAACAATAACCAAGGCACGACATAAGATATCTAGACCAATTACACAAGGAAAAATACAAAACGCTAGGAGACCAAATTAACTATCAAAATACATGAAGACTAAACCCAAGCACCTAATTGACAAGTCTACAAGACATAAGGAAAAACTGACTACTATAAAAATCATACATCACGTCAACTTTTTGGTGCAACAAATTCTATTGCAATCATACATTAATTAAAGCACACTATTAGCCATCGATGAATATTCCCTCGAGAATCCATTCTACAATAAGATTTTATTAGCAAAATTCTCACTACAATTTCCATTCCCTAACATATAATTCCTTGTAAAAGCCTAAGTTAAATCTTCCACCCCTATCATTACCCTTCCCAAACATACATGCCTTAGATTACGATAATGGACATATCCACCCTCTTATGCATAAGATAATGAGAAACTTGCGAAATGCATGACCCTAAAATGCCTTATCAATAGTAAACCACATTAAATGAAATCTATAATAGTCATGTATATTTATACTCAATTTAATTCATCCCAATACCTTGTAATCTATAAACTTCTTAGTTCCCTTTTAGTATCAACAATGATACCGTTGTCTAAAATTATTATCGCTCTTTATAAAATATATGATATCGCAGAGAAGAGTTAAATATGATAATGATGTGTAACTATATGATCCATAAATATCGTTGTGTAAATAATCAACAAATGATAAAAATGCTATCACATAAACATGATGTCATATAAACAAATAATAAACACATTGTCATATAAGATAATAATAAACACAATTATAAAAATGTTGTTATATAAACAAATCATAAACATGTTGTCATATAAAATAATAACAAACACAATTATAAAAAAGTTGTCATATAAAAAAATCATAAACATGTTGTCATTCATAGAAGCAATGCTAAAAACGAAGTCATACTGATGGTAAACATGCTCTATATAGGTTCACTGTATTTTAACAAGGAATATCAAATTGTTGTCTATATATATATATATATATATTGGATGAATGAATGTGTAAACAAAACATAATGTTGTCTATTAAAAAGTTACTATCTATTAAGAATGTTGTCTAATGATAAATTGTTGCTTGAAACATATATATTGCTATCCATTAATGAGACCGTCGTCTAACAAATAATGACATCTAATAATGGTATTGTAGTCTTTCACCTATTAACCACGCTACCATTAGTATGTAAAATCCCAGTCAATATATATGTAAATCATAGAGTAAATAAACGATAATGTTGTCATTTAAATATATGAAATCACAGAGTAAATAAATGATAATGTTTTCATTTAAATATATGAATCGGAGAGTTAAATAAATGATGGTGTTGTCATTCAAATATATGAAATCGCAGAGTCAGATAAATGATATTGTTTTCATTTAAATATATGAAATCGCGGAGTTAAATAAACCAATTTTCAATGCCATTCGAATAATATGTTATTCAAATGAAATCAATTTGCAGTGGTAAATAAATCGCTATTCATTGCCATTCAATCAAATGTTATTCAAATGAAATCAATTCATAGTGGTAAGTAATATAACACAAATATTTTACCAATCAAGCACTGGGATTTATCATTAAAATCATAGAGATTATACCAATCAAGCGCTCAGTAATATGCGAAGAAATCGTAGAGATAATATGCGAAGAAATCGCAAAGATGAATCGATCAGAGATGAATCAAACAAAACACAGAGACTAATTGATTAGATATGAATCAAACAAAAACGTAGAGATAATCAATCACAAGAAGGAACAAAGACCAATCATTGGATAATGAATCAATCAAAAACACAAATATACTCTTTCACAAGAAGGCGCAAAGCTCAGGGATTAATCATAAGAGAAAAACGCAAAGATAAGTAAGGGTTAGATCACTAGGAGAAATTTATCCCTCACTTATTATCCATGCACATGAATGCAGGGCATTTGAATCTATAAGTATTTAAACACCATAGTGACAACCATCGATTTAGCTGGTGGATGACTACTCAGGCACGGACTAACAACTTAAGCAATAAGAGACCGAAGATAAAAACTCAATTTTTCATCGTATTAATAAATAAAAAACAAACACCAAGAATTCATTGCAATCAAAGGTTGGGTTCTCCATGGGAAATGAATTAAAAATACAATGAGGATAAGGCTGGGATGACTTTAAGTTCTTTGATCATAAAACGATGGGCTCATCAAGACAAATTGCTGAAGATAAAAATGAAATGCATGGATTGTGTTACGCTAAAGAAAAAAAAATATTTAATACAATAGAAGTTCATTACTTAAGGCGCAGGAACAATATTTAAACTACCATTCAATAAAAACATACACATGCATACCATATCCAAATGTGAAATCTCTGAGGCATTGTCCCACGTGCACTCCATCCAGCTCTCACTTACTGACCGATATGACCTCACCGATACCTTCCAGACAACTCTAGGGGTACTCTTCCTCCCCCTGAGCCCCCCGAGATGCAAAGGGGCCACACACACAATGCTAGAGAATGTTGTCATCCATCGCATCTTGCAAGGTCGACCTAGGAATCGTTACCCAAGCTGGGTGTCCCAACTCCCACAAGAGAAAGTTTAGTCAAGATAAAATTTCAGCAGTGTAACATTACACAAAAATATGAGATCCATACTCCTCCTCCTCCATCCTTTTTATAGAGTTTCCAAATAATTAGTTTCCCAAATTCTCATTAAATTCCTTTTTCAGTTAATTAATTTCGAAAAACCTCACCCGTACACATGTCGCTCGGTCCCCTAGTTGCACCAGAAAATCAATCTTATTAATTTATTAATTACTCCTATTTCCCTCACCCAGCAAGAGAATTCCTAAAAATGCTCCTCGGTGTCCCAATATTCCCTTACAATTCTTAAATGACTTATGCCTTACTCAATTCCTAGTTGAGTTCATAGATAGAAAGTCCCAAAGGCTAGATACCTTACTAAGTTAGACATTCGTCTTTCTCTTTAAGTTTCCCCTTTTCTTTAAGTTTCCCTTTTTCTTTAAGTTTCCTTTTTCTTTTAAGTTTCACTTTTCCTTAAAGTTTCCCCCTTTTTATAACTAAATTCACAATTAGCAGGTTTAGACAAATACAACCAAATACCCCTTTTTATTAATTAAACCTTTATTAAAAATTCCTCTTTAATTATTAGTTCTTGAATTTTCTAATTAGTTAAAAAAAATAAGCTTTATTGAAATGAGATTTTATAAAAAGGACCTTAGTGAATTGAAATTTTGTAAAGGAAACTTAGTGAATTGAAATTTTATAAAAGAACCTTAATGAATTAAAATTTTCATTTAAATCCGTCTATATGTCTATTTTTATTTTTTTTTGTTCTTAGGTTGTACTCTCACCTAGGTTTTCAATTCACTAGGCTTGGCGATAGTTCTCAAGGGAAAATTATTTATTAGACTTTACTTATCACATCATTGATTTTAAGGTCGACTAGCTTTAATCCCTTACCAGTTAAAATCCTGACGTTCCCTTCAAGATGCACAATGTTCTCCAATGGTGCCACTTGTCTCCTTTCTTTTAATTGCACGACGTTCCCTTCAAGACACACCACGTCCTCCAAGGGTGCCACTCACTTCTTTCCAATTTATTTGTGTGATGTGCCCTTCAAGACACACTACGTTCTCCAAGGGTGCCACTCGCCTGTTGACTTAACTTGGTAGATGTCAAATCCATGGAGTCAATACTCTGGCAACTGATATTATAGGAGACTAAGGGCGTCTATAGAAAAATTCCCCTTCCTTATTGTTTGCCCCTTAGAATCATCACGAGAGACTGTCACAGTCTGCCCTCATAGCATCGTGGGTCTTCTCGAACTAGGTAATTGTTAACTTATAGTCCGAGTCACGACGGGAGTGCTAGTAGGCTATGGTAGGGATTTTGCCACACCTCTCCCTCAAAGTCTTTAATTGTCTTGAGTGACCCTCTACTCCTTAGAGATTTTAACTTTTAGAAATATGATTTCATCATCGTCTTATATCAAAATATATGAACAATAGTCTCCTTCCTCCCAATATTAACCAAATTTAGCATTTTCACATCACTTTTAGAAACACGCTCCCATTAACCTCGTCCTATATCAATCAAAATATATAAACAATAGTCTCCCTCCTCCCAATATTAACCAAATTTAGCATTTTCAAATCAAGCGACATGAAAATAGGAAAGTGGTTGTATTGACGATCAAGGGGTGACACTTTAAGTGGGAAAAATCATCCTAAGATGCAAAGAAGGTACAACACCATCATAATATCCATAAAACACTCCTTGGTTTGAGCCATGTGTTTAACAATCCATTGACTAAAAAGGGTATAAGAAAGTTCTTAAGGTTGATAGAAGGGTTTCATCATCCTCGTGAAAAGTATTTTTTCTATCCGCATCCTTTCCATCAAAGGATGCCACATTTCCTTTTCCGTGGTAAAACATCTTTTCCCTCGATGCCTCCCCCTTTCCTCTTCCCTCATTTCCCTCAACATCTTGAATTTTGCACCATAACATCAACCTACCTAGTCTCCACACTACCTCTTATTCATTCCTTTAACCTTTTTTCCACAAAATTGTTTTTCGTTAGCATGGAAGTGGCTTGATACCATTAATGTTACATTGTGTTATGAATGGATGCTTATTCTTTGAAATCTGCACTTACCAACATCAACAAGGATCTTAAAGAGACTCGTAGAAATTATTGTTATTTCACCTTTCAATCAACTCAATGGAGGACATAATTGGAAAATTGATTAGGAGAAGTAGAAGCAAAAGGGGAGGTCTTTGAAGCTAGAGACGAAGGGTCAATTTCAAGCACATGAGCATAGTGAGAGGGGAAAAGCTATAGTCCTAGAAAGAATATCACAATTAGAAGAATTTGGATTTAGAAATATTATTGCAACACTCATAATGGTTATAATGGAAATTTCCCAATATGTAGGTTATGCAATTATGTAGACGATTCTATTGGGACCATTGTATGAAGTGGAGTCATTGAAAAACCTAGACATTGAAATTTAAGAAGAATCAATAGATTTTGTTAACTATTTTGAAGGTTGATTAAATTAAGATGAATCAAATTTTCCATAAATTTAAATGAGCATCACAAGCGAGTAGAATAATTCCAAGGATGAGGAACATACCTATGCTCAATGCAAGAAAATACATCTAGGACATGGATGCTCGGGGGAATTTTCCTCCAAGGATAAAAGGTGTCGATCCACAAAGGCTAGTATTGCAAGGTTGGGGACTATTATAGAGTGTATATACAATTTTCTTATACAACAACAAGTTGAATCCAACATTAGCCCTGAAAAATGTAAACGGTCAATATGTAATGCAAGTACAACTCAACACAATAATTTTGAAAGCCCCACGGGTAATTGGATAGAAAAATATGAGAAAAGAACATGAGGCTTTGATACAAAGTCATGATGGGACTAAATACATCTTCTGATCCTACAGAAAGACTGCAACACCGACACCAAAATGGCTAGTGAGGTACTAACTAGGACACCCATGAAGACACAAACTCTACCATCTGTAAATAAAACCTTTTAAGCAACATGAAGGTATAATGTCTCAAACGAATTAGGTTGATCCTATAGAAAATATTTGATCTGTACGGATAAACTCATTGTGCATGAGGGACGAAGCCTGTCGTAAATGCCAATAAAGAACACGATACATGCTGAAGAATTATAAAAAACACCACAATATATAACAACACCTACAAGAAAGAGAAACCTCTTGTGCAAAAAATGCATAACAAAACATATTGAGATCTTTGAATTAGTCTAAATGACATTAAAGTATGTAAGAAAGGGTAAAAAACTATATTAAATGGGTTAAAATAGGTAAAAAATGAGGTTTTACCATACCATTTGAATTTTTACCCCATTAGAGTGCACTTTGACATTTTTATGCTCCAAGTTTCCTGTAAATGGTACATGACGCACAAGGAATGATATTCAAAAGCATGGCCCAAGTAAGAGATTGTTCCTTCCTCTTCATTTCAATCCATAAATTTTTAGATTTTAGTGTATTATTGAGTTTTTAATGTATTTCTTAGGTTAGATGGCCATGTACATGACTGTTTTCACCATGGATCACATACATGGAAGGATGTACATAGTATATATTAGTGATAGTCACATATGTATGTGATTTTCCTAAAAGGAAGTGGCATACATCTCTGTGAACTTTCAAAAAATTATAAATCAAGAATCTTAATTTTTGGCATGATGGTGATTGAATGGAGGGAAAGAGAACATGGATATGTGGATAATCAGGTCATGAAAGACCTGGAGGCTCAAGAATCCCTTTGATGTTGCATATTATATAAATTATTCAGATGCAATGGAATTAGGGACTAAAGAAGATTGTTACAGACATTGATTAGATATTGAGATCCCAATGGTAATGCATTCATGATTAATGAAAAATGCTTGAAGATTGAAACCAAAGACATATACTTCCTTATAGGGATACCTCATCGAGGGGACTTGGTAAATATTAAAGGGAAAGAAAACATTTTATTAACACTCAATCAATATATTGTTGAGTATTATGTGCCCGATATTGAAAAGGTTTGGAGCCAACTCCCAATAAAGAAAATAGAAATCCTCAATCTTAATATTATTTTCTTGATGAATGCTCAGATTGCAGGATCTATCTCTTTACATTAGGCATCCATAACCATGATGTTTTATTCCATGGAAGTCTTAAGGAATGTACCATGCGATTGGATTACTTCATTCCTAAGGTGCTTGAATAGTCAAGTAACAGGGTGCAAGTAAGAAAAAATGAAGAACTTTGGCTTTGGAAGCCACATGTGCACATTTCTTTCTTTAAGTGAGTGTCGGTGATGACTCCTCGAGTCAATATCCATCTAGAAAATATTCAAGATGACACTATGGAGAGGTGGACTGAGGTCCTATCAACGTAGGGAGGAGGACAATTGGGTGATCTATGGGATGATGCATTATTTACTTGGTGGTCTCACCAAGTTGGAATGACATAGGACTATCCTTATATAGGGATAGACTACCGTCATGATCCATAGATGCAAATTCCTCCTCACAGTGCCTACGACGATATAGGTAAAAATATGTTTGATTATTTGATTTTTATATTTTAAAATGATGAATAATTTAGGAAGAAAATATTTTTGGTGTGAATCATGATGGGAATTTTATTGTCGAATTTTACAGATGTTGGACCAATACGTATCGATGAGTTTGCTTGGAATGGAATGCGTGGTCATGATGATCCGTCATGGGGACACAGCGACCAATTATTAGATAACTTCTAGAGGAACCTCAACATATTGGTATGCCCAGTGCCAATGATACAAATCAAAGATCCATCAGAGCAGCATGTGGCTAGAGTACCATGGGCATGGGTATAAATGTTTCAACAGCTTACCAACATAGTAGTCTACTATGAGCAACATGAAAGAGTAGGGGAAGGTCCCTCATGATCTTAATGAGCATATATTTTTTTGTAGGTTAAACATTCTACGAAATGATGATTTTTTTCGGGGACATTTGCTTGAAATCCTGCGAGAAATTGTTATATTCGTAGATTTGATTGATCATTTCTATATAATCTGAGCGTCCCAATGGTTTTTCAGCATGATGAATCCATTTCTGCATTCATAATTATATTTTAAACAACAAAAAATAGTGATTCATGTAAATTTATATCATTGGATTCCAACGAAAAAATTCATTTCGTAGAATAGCTAGACAATGCCTATATTTGTTTTTTGTATTATCGATCCTTATAGATGGAAAATCTAGGCTAAAAATCCGTTTTTGTAACATGATTAACTTTTGTGTACTTGATGAAAATTGATGGCGTGATATGTATAGATGACACTTTTTCTCTTAATATATAATGTTCCCATGATTTTATGTACATGCATGATTTTTGTTCTTCAGATTAATGTGAATGATATAAGTGCCACTCCAACACATAGTTAACAAATGCATTAGATAATGAATTGTAATTTATTGGAACACGAATATAAGTAATATAATCAAAATAAAGTTCAACAAATGTACCCAAAAGAAATGAATACATAAAATAGTGTTGTGAATACAAAATTCACCATTTAACTGAGACACTACCAACTGAGCATCAAAACAAACTTATAAGGATTGAATACCATGCAAAATGTTGTTGCAAAGAAGTTTGATAAATGCAATGTATGCGGCAACATTATTGGTATCTAGGAAAATAAAAATTCCTTCGGAAGAGACCAACAGGCCCGTGGGCTAGTAAATTACCCAAGCGATGGAAGAAAGGTTACGAGTGCGAAGGCTAGTTCCATCAATGAATCTTATGAGAATCAAAGAATCATGTGACATATTCCAATCAAGAAGAAGCACAATAAGTACCACTAACACAAAAAAATACCTATGCTATAACTAAATATAATAATGCACAATAATTAAAAAAGGAACTCCTAAGCATAAAGGCTCAATCATAGTACTTCTTAAGATAAACCCAATCCTGGTCTCCGAGAGAATATTCCATTCAAAATACTGCAACTTTTAGGCTCATTTCTGCAGGGAACATCTCACTATGTAAGGGCCATGCCACAACAGATTGAACTTTCCTACCCCAAGGCGAATTTATACTAGACATACACCAAAACTAGATCACCTTCAGAGAAGATCGTTTGGTGCACAGACTTGTCATACTAACTCTTAACTCTCTTATTATGAGCCTCATTTGGAGTGGTAGCATTGTGATGTTTCTTGTCAAGTTGTTCCAAACAGTTAAGACAAATTTCTAACTTAGAAGAGTCCAGTAAAATCTTGACAGTGATATTAAGCAAAGGTATTTTACATTCAACCGATAAGACCGTCTCTAAACCATGAATGAGTTGGAACAACGAAAAACCAGTAGTAGTTTTAACTGAAGTTTGGTATGACCATAAACTTATATAGAGCGTGATTTTCTAGTTAGCATTACTCACATTGACTATACATTGGAGAATGGTCTTTAGAGAATTGTTAACGACCTAAACTTCCTCATTTTCCTATGGGTATTAAAAACAAAAATTATCTTGCCTAAAACCCAATATTTATGTGAGATTCAACATCATTTGTTTCTGGAGGTGACTACCATGGTAAGTGACAATATTGTTCAGAACACTGAACCTAGTGATCACCTGATTGAATATAAAAAATGCAATAGTTCCACCATTGCTTGAAAATGTTGTCATGGATTTCACCCACTTTGGAAAGTAATAAAAAACCATGATAATGTAACAATTACCCCTAGACAAAGGTAGGTGGTGTTATAGTCCAAAAATTCCACATCTATGCATCCAAGACGTTGGCCCATACATTTGCATACTTTTCCAAAACTATTATTCAAACTTCCTTCTAAAAAACCTTTTTGTGGATAGTGTACACACCCTGCTGCACTAATAGCTTGTGTACACACCCATGTTGCATGTTAGTTAGCCTGCGTACATACACTTATTGCATGCTACTTAGACTGTGTTTACCTCCAAAAGTTGCAAAAAATATAAAATTGCACTGTTGGTCCTTGACCAAGTTTTGAGGATCCTTGGTCATGTTTGACCCATTTTGGGACATCGAAAGGTTGTCGAAGGTGGAGTGCAAGTCAAATCGGAGATCGCGGGATCTACGCCCCTTGTTTAGGGATTTAGGGATTTTGGGCTTATTTAATGGGTATGGGGATGTTGGACAATGGGTTTACTCATGTTTAGGCCCATTTTGTAATGTATAAATAGAAAGTTAGGAAATGTAAGTAGAGGAGAACTGCGCAAGTGTGTGATACCAAGTGCTAAGTGCAAGTGATAGTTGTACATGCTTTGTGCATGTTGTGTGAGACTTGCAAGGCTAAGTGCAAGTGATTTTAAGAGATTGAGCATAAGCTTTGTGTTGTAAGCTAACTCAGGGAAGGAGGATCTGGCGAAGTGTGTGAAGATCTCTTGTCCTATTTGAAGTATGATCTTGTGGTTTTGTGCATGTATAATATTGACAAAAGATAATAAAAGAGAAGAAGAGTTGGTGGATGTAGCCCCAAGCTGGGGGTGAGCCATGTATATCCTATGTTGTTATGCTTTGTACGATGTATTGATGTGTTTATGTGTTTACTTGCTTAGTGCTTTGGCACAGATAAATGATATATAGATATGATGATGTTTTGTGCTTAATAATATGAATAAGTGTTAGATATAACCCATGTGAATGTGCTTAGTGCTCGTCTATACTAGATCTGGGTGAATATTGTGATGCTCTTTGATTAGGGTTTTAACTACGGAGTAGATACTGATTAAATACTTATGAACTGTAACTACTAATTGCTTTGATAGAATATTGTAATCACATATCTGTGTCCTAGCTAAGCTTGCAGACACTAGATTCCTGCAACAATCCATGCCTCTACCTCGGGTGAGACTTCATATTCTTCACATGTGTTTCCGAGAGGGCCGATAGTTAGGGTTTTTTTGGTGCTCTCTTGAGCGTTGAACCCTGGGTCTTCCCGTATGCCAAAAAATGGTTCCATTGCCGAGACTTGAAACTGTGATTGTTGGGAACTGAAGTAAAGAAAAAGAGAAATATATGTGCATAGATCTGTTTCCATAGTGCGCAATATTCTACTTGAATTGTAAATATTTGTGCTAAGAAGAGAAGATAGATCTGAAGAAAACATGTAAGATCTTGAAGCTTTGTGCTCTTATAGAGGTAAGAACAATGAAAAGTTTTGACTGAAAAAGTAAGATAAGTGGAAATTTTTATTTCAAAACTATGGATCTAGGTATGTTTGATAAATTTTGTCCTAGCCTGAAAACTAGGGAACAACTTGAAGAAAGAAGATTTGATATGAGTAGATCTAATAGAAATGATGAAAGACATGTCATTCCTATGCATAGAAAGAATGTTTGGACTAACAAATGGATGCAGGATCCTTGAAAGAAATTTTTGCAGGTTAGTTATTGTGACTCTAGTACACAGTACAGGAAAGGTTGGGGATCGTTCAAAATAAAGAGATGGTTAACTATTTTCTATAGTTGTAGAAGACCGGGACATATTGCTAAGGAATTCCCTGGTATAAATCCTATTTGTATTTGTTGTAAAGATATGGACCATGAAGTTTTTGATTTCCCTAGAATGATTGCTAAGATTGAAAGAATTAATATGAGACAAGAAAACCCTGAGGAAGATCAAGAAACTAAGAACATGGAAGAACCCCAAAAAGAATCAGAGAATTTATTGCTATAAATGAAAGAAACCCTGAATGATCAAAGAAATATCAACTTATCATAGATATTAAAAGAAAAATAATGCATAGAAACAAGAATAAGAGACTTCAACATTGACTGTGTTCTAGATGAAGAAACATAGGTGAATATCATGACAGAAAGAACTTGGGAAATTTTAGGAAAACTTGCTATGATTCCTTCATTGGGAGGAATAGGATTATTCAGAGGAAAGTTGATAACCCTACGTGGAAGACTCACCTAGATATCTATGAGGGATCATGGAACTTTGATAGAGGAAGATTTTGAGGTTGTTAAATTTATTGAGAGCGACACCCCATTTTCTATTTTACTAGGAAAAACTTGGATTGAGAAGGTTCAAGACAAAAGAACAAAAGAGAAAGTCTTAGAATAGAAGAAGCAGGTATTAAAAGATTTCATGACTAGGAGAATAACGCACTTGATTGAAGAAAAAGAGAACAGATCGAAGTTGTTTAGAACCAAAAACATGGATATTGAAGTTGAAAGAACACAAGAAGACTCACAGAAGAGTGGAGCACCTACCCCAGACAAAGAAGACGTATTTCCCTTGAACCCTATGAAAGAATCTCAACAATCCGAACTTACTTTGCCAAAAGGAGATAAGAATCAGAATGGAAAGAGGAATACTGAGACGAAGATCACAGGGAAGAAGGCTAGAAAGCTCAGTAAGAAGAGAGAAAAGTTGCACAATGTTCTAGAGCAGCCTTCACAGAAGGAATATTTGCAAAACTGGAACTTTGTCGAGATATCATAACAGTGCAACATGGCACTTCGCCATGGTGAGGCAATATGACTGTTGGAGGCATTATGACTGTTATACTGATGCCCCCAAATGGTTAGAACAACAGTTACGACTAGAAATATCATCTTCAGACCGTTGGGACCACACTACAATAGACAGAACCACATTGATGAAGGCCTCTTGTCCATTGGAGAGATCTATTTCCCCGTTGTCTACTTATTTCGATGACTGTTGCACTAAGAACACTTTTGCAAATTTTATCCAAGCCAAGTCATTTTTACCGCATTGTGTTTACTGAGATCGACATTTTTTCTATTTCTTTGAGCACCCATTCATCAATCTAAGTTATCCAATCTTGAGAGTGTATTTCGGACAAACTCAACACAACTAAAAAGTGTGTCAAAGAATGTTTAATCAATCTAATGGATGAGAAACTATTGTCCGCATGTATTCAAGCCTCATCGATGAGAGGAGTGAAAGCCTCCCCATCGAATTCTCATGGATCTAGACCATCCCAAGTTGCAGTAGAGAAGAGAACCAAGCATCAAGATGACTTGGTGAACGTGAAGTTAATCCCAACTATCTTGCCCGACTACATCCTGCCTTTGGCTGGCATGGTGAGTCATGATAGTGTCCTGAGGGATTTTGATTACACCCTAGTTACTGCATACCTTCTGAAGGGGATACATGCAGTTAGAATGAAAATGGATAAGATCGCGACATTAAAATTTAGTGACTTCAACCTAGGAGACTGCAAGAACCATAGTATGCTCACCCCGCATAGATATTTGACTAGGACGAAGGGAAATAACTTGAAAATAATTCCCCCAACCATAGACTATGAACCTCATGCAGTCCACCATCCTGAATGTGATGAAGATTCCACATTTTGGAAGGCACCAAGAGGTTAATGCGTGTGACAATATCCTACTATCATGCTACCACAATGACTATATATGGCTAGACAGATGGATCATAGTCAATCCCACACTGATCCATAGGATCACCGAATTGAGCATGCATGGACCTAACCCATAGGACTTCTACCCAAGGAAGGTTGCAGACCATGCACTATCACAGAGGATTAAATACACATATGGCGATGTAGAAAAAGGGACACGAGGCTACAAGCTAGCTTTCATCTAGAATAGCATAGTGTGCCTGGCCTTCCAGCTGATCATAGGAAATCTAGTGAGAAAGAACAGACCTACGTAGTTCACAGGGTTTGTTGTTCACCTCGCCAAAAAATGTGTAGAAGGACTCCAAATGAACTAGGCAAAGTACTTAGTCAACCGG
This sequence comes from Picea sitchensis, assembly GCA_010110895.2. NCBI lineage: Eukaryota > Viridiplantae > Streptophyta > Pinopsida > Pinales > Pinaceae > Picea > Picea sitchensis. The sequence continues at coordinate 159,967 of SNQJ01S0003352.1, forward strand.
CTCGAAATGGATTTTCATGAAGCTCGAGATCAGGTCTATGAGTTCCATTTCAGCTGGCTAGTGATCCTCATAACGTTTACTTCTTAGGATATGTCGGAAGGTGATACCTTCCCGAATATTGAGCCATTTGAGCCACTCACTACAAAGTTGACCACGCTATGGTACTTAAGCAATATGGGAAAACAGTGGTAGTAAAACGCAATATTTCACACATACTATCTTCAGTTGAAGAGGGCTATTGGGGTTGTCCCTCGTATGATGTCAAACACCCTGCATAGGTTCATATCCCTCATGAAGTTCTGCACAGATCGACACTTTATTTATATCACTACGTGCGCAGACGAGCATAAATAAGAGCTTCAATCATACTATAAGCTCACAGAGGAGGACCTCGAGGAGATAACCGAGGACTGGTTTGCATAGCTCCTTATCCCTACTAACCCCACAAAAATGTATTATACCAAACTAATTAGCAGCTCAGAGGCCACTCATGACACACCTAGAACCAGTAGAAGGAAGAAGACCGAAGAGGTACAAAACCTGAGGAGCGCATCAAAATAAACCACTTCAGAGTCACCGGGATGAGGAGGTGATGACGAAGCTGATAAAGAAGAGACCAATGGAAAAGATGATCAGCATAATCTAAGAGAAGTAACACCGCTTAGGGATCATTTTGATGAGGTTGATCCCTATAATAAAAGGAAGGTTTCCCCCATGAAACCCACCTTGAGGAAGAAATCCATATCTAGTAAGACCAAGTTGCAAACTTTGTTCATGCTTGATGAATTCAACTTCATCATCGCAGCCATATCAGACACCTCCTAGGAGATTATGTAGAACACTGAAGCCAAGAAAGAAGCCATGTATGATAGGATTGAGATAAAACTCAAAGGGGTACATAAGGCCCTTCTATCCAGCCGTGAAGTATCCATTGCACCCCCAACATCATAAGAACCAGAGTTGGGAGATGAACCTGTATAATTCTGCAGAATAGCTGATGCGATGGAAGCTCACCCTCATCAAGTGAAAGAAGAGAAAGAACAGGCCACGGTGGCCCTTAAGCAAGAACAACATGAAATGGTAGAGAAACGACGATTTGCACAGCAGGACAAGGATATTCTCCACACTAAGTTTGAATAGGAGAGAGCGTAGGTTAAACAAGAGAGAGAGCAGTTTCTTAAAGAACAACTCAGAGTCAAAGAAGCAGTTAGCAGAGCACTTTTCTCTATGATAGGCTTAGAGAAAAAGGTGGAAGAACCAGTGGAGCAACAAGTAACACATCTTGCGGAAGCTATCCAACAACTCCAACAGAGAATCACAGACCTAGAGATACAAACAATGCCAAGTACCCCATAGGACGTGCGAGATCAAACATAAGACACTGCCTGGAGCACAATTTAGAGGATTAGATCATTCACTATGGAATGTAAACAACTTAGTAGTAGAAGTGAACAAACATATGAGTGACTTATTGAAGACCCTGAACTAAATGCACTGGAGTCACAACTCTAGGAGGAAAAGCAGCAAGAATCATCAGTACAGGCATAGTTCCCAGAAAAAAGTGATCCCAGAAACAACGCACTTCTGAACAACATGTCCAGACCATATAGAGCAAAGTCATGGAAGTGACTCAGAGACTCCAACTAGTCGAGGACGAAGCATGCCAACTGTTTTAAGAGATTGAAGGGCAACGAACAAAGATAGAACAAGTCATCATTGCAGTCAAACAACGCTTAGAGGGATCTGTCAATGAAATAGTTATCCAAGAGTTCATCTAGCAAGAGGCCTTGTCCTAGCAACAGGTCAAAGGAGCTCGATCCAAGCTCGAGGATTTTGAAGAAAAGCTACCTAGACCAGAGTGACTCTGGATGAGTCAAAGGTGAGTGTTGGGGGCCTGTTGGCCCTTGACCAATTTTTGAGGATACTTGGTCATGTTTAACCCATTTTGGGACTTCAACAGGTTGTTGAAGGTGGAGCGCAAGTCGAAGCAGAGATCACAGGATATCGGCTCCTTGTTTAGGGATTTTTGGGTTTTGGGCTTATGTAACCGTTATGTGGATGCAAGCCCATGGGTTTACCCATGTTTAGGCCCATTTTCTAATGTATAAATAGAAAGATAGGTGATGTAAGTAAAGGATAAGTGCACAAGTGTGTGATACCAAGTACTAAGTGAAAGTGATAGTTGTACATTCTTTGTGCATGCTATGTGAGACTTGCAATGCTAACTGCAAATGACTATAAGAGATTGAGAATAATATTTTTGTTGTAAGCTGACTCGGGGAAGGAGGATCTAGCGAGGTGCGCCCAGATCTCCTATCCTAAGCAGAGTAGGATCTTGTGGCTCTGTGCATGTAGAAGATTGATAGACGATAATAAAAGAGAATAATAGTTGGTGGACGTAGCCCCAAGCTGGGGGTGAACCACATTTATCCTATGTTGTTATGCTTTGTGCGATGTATTGATGTGTTTATGTGTTCACTTTCTTAGTTCTTTGGCATAGATAAATGATATATAGATCTAATGATGTTTTGTTCTTAATAATATGAATAAGCGCTAGATCTAACCCATGTGAACGTGCCTAGTGCTCGTCTATACTATAGATGGGTGAATATCATGATGCTCTTTGATTAGGGTTTTAATTGTGGAGTAGATATTGATTAAATATGGATGAACTGTAACTTCTAAGTGCTTTTATAGAATATTGTAATCACAAATCAGTGTCCCAGCTAAGGTTCCAGACACTGGAGTCCTGCAACCACCCCTGCCTCTACCTCGGGTGAGACTTCATCTGATTTGCAGGTGTTGCCAAAAGGGTCGGTAGTTAGGGTTTATTTGGTGCACTCTTAAGCGTTGAACCCTGGCTCTGCCCCTATGCCAACATGTACAAATTTGGATGGATTTTATAGGCTATGGAGGGTTTCCTAACCATTTTACCTATTGTATCCTATCCCCAGACTCAATAACCATATAATTTTCACATAAAACGAGGCCTTGGGGAGTCATTTAGGCACATGAACAAGAGAATAGGAAAACTCTTTGAAAATTATTTCCCTCTCATTGCCCAATATTTGGATCTTTCTCTGAGTTTAAGCCTCAACTTTCCCCTCCACCCTATCTCCCTATGAAACACTTCCTTCTTCCCTTGATGGAATATTGTTTGTGATACGTTTATGTTGGATTTGTGCACTTGTATCCATGATAAAGGAGCCTTGACTTGGTTTGTAGAGCAGTCACAAGAAAAGGCTCTAACCTTTTATCTTGAATTTGAATAAAATAGATTATATTTGTCCCAAAACCCTATGTTTACATGTTCTTGTTAATTTTAGCATTTGTATCTATATTTAGGCCTTTCATGTGATCATTAGAGATTGTATATGTTTTGTTATTGTATTTTGAACCCCTTGTAGGTCATCTTTGGGAGGAGATCTGTGATCTAGGAGGTGACAACAAGTGAAAGAGGTCTACATCAACCATAAGGATTGAAGGTGCACTCATTAACCCTCTCTTCCCTCTTTCTCTCATAACTTATTCTAGATGTTTTTGGGGTATATTAAAGGTAGATCATTCTTTCAAGGGAGCCATCGCTCTGCTTATTCCTTAGAGGGGGGATTTCTCCATAGCAGGTGGCATGCCATGAAATCAACTCTGCACTTAGTGAAAGGGATCACAATGATGACTGTAAATAAAGGAGAAGGATGTGAAGGCATATTGTGTGTAAAAACTTGACATGGATGAAATGTTTTGACCATATCCATACAATCTTTGAAGATCGTGGGCCAAACATATACACCATGAAAGATATTTTGGGATGTCCCCAAACCAAAAAGATGAACTCCAAATGATCCACTGTGAGAGTCAATAAAAATTAAATCCAATTCTTTGTGCATCAAACAATGACATAAACTCTAGTGTACATTGTGGTGATACAAGGTGTCATCAATAATGAGAAAGTATTTCACCTGGTAGAGAATGCATTTTCAATCATCCCTTCAGTAATGCGGGGAGAACTTAAATATCTAAATATATACAATAATTTATCCATACAAAGGGTCAATATAATATATCTAAGAGATTGATTCATTTATAAAGGAGTATTCAAATATTTCTTCTTTATCTTCCCTAGGAATCTCAGACATCAACTCTGCAAAAGTAGGCGACTTTTTTGACATTGTTGACGCGAAGTCTAAGTCAAATTCATGTAAAATCACAATCCATTTGTTATATTTCATGTCGATAATACAATGAGTCAAGACATATTGGAAAGGATTGACATCTACAATAATGGTAGTCTTACGGAGAAGAATGTAATACCAAAGTCCCTTTAAATCATGGAAAACTATCAAAGATAGTTTCTCAACATGAAAATACCACAACTCAACATCAACCAAACCATGAATCAGATAATAAATGACATGCTCTACAAGGAAATCATCTTCTAGTACCAAAACCATACCTACATTCAATTTCAATGCCACTAGGTACAACAAGAAGTCACAAGTAAAATCGGGTGGACTAAGGAAAGGGGTAGACATTAGAGCTTTTTGAAAAACATAGAAATATATTTCCACCTAATCATCCCATTCCAAAGGGACCACTTGTTTCAAAAAACACATTAAGCCCTTAGTGATCTCTGCATAGTTAGAAATCAAACGATGAAAGAAAGTAGCCTTCCCTTGGAGACTTTGAAGTTCATGAATAGTGTGTGGGGGAGGAAACTGAACTATTGCCTCAACCTTTAAAGGGTCCATAGTGATCCCTTTTTTTGAAATGATAAATCGAAGTAGACTCCTTGATCTAACAGAAAAATAATTATGTTTGTGTGCATTGAGCCAGATGCAATAATAATGACACCACTCAAACACACAACTAAGGGGATTTATATGATCATTTGTATGATGAGACTGAGTGGGTAGATCATCTAAAAATGCCTCATGAATGTATTTCATGTCATGGAAGGCAAAGTTCATGGCCCTCTGAAAAGTTTCTCCAACATTTTTAAGACGAAGAGGAATTTTGTAGTATGCAAATGTTCCCCAAAGACAAACAAATTCAATTTTATGTTAATCATTGGGTTTAATTTGGATCCGATTGTAGTCAGAGAATCCATCCATAAATGAGAACATATTGTTTCCCGCACACTCAACAATAATTCGGCCTACAAATTGTGTTGGGATTTTTCTTTTGGACAAGATTTATTAAAATCCATAAAATCCATACATACATGGATGGTCCCTTACTTTTTATCAACTTGAACAAGGTTCTATACCCATTTATTAAGAGAAACTCGATAGATGAAACCTAACTTGAGGAGCTAATCTACCTCTACCTTTATAAAAACTTCCTTCCTAAGGGTGACTAACCTTAACCTTTTTTTAATAGTACTAGCATTAGGATAAGTATTTATTTTATGTTCGACAATTCTAGGGTCTATACCTGATATCTCTTAGTATGACCAAGAAATAACATCACGAAGATATTTAAACAAGATTGTGCAACTATGGATCTCTCTCACGAGAACAATTTGCACCGATGAAGACATTTTCCACGATGTTGGGATCACATGATATGTTAATAGGTATTGTTTCTGAAATATTGGCCTTGTTCCCTTCAGCATAAATTCCATGTGTCATTAAATGGTTCACAGTATTATCTATATTGTCATTAATTTAAACATGGAAATATCCTCTTTCAATGTGATCCATATCAAGGAGGAAATATGATCGACGATATAAATCCTCCCATGGAATTTATGGAACTGTCATTCCCTCTAGAGTAGCCTCATCCAACGAAAATAACATATCAATACAATCATAATAATTAGAAGAGTTATCCACCCAAATGGGTGTCGTAAGATAATCAACCTCCTATGTCAAAAGAAGAGTTGGATTTGAGACTGCAATGGCCGTTTAAATGGAATGGTAATCAATCTCAACTATAGACAATGGTCTTTCCATTACTGCATGCTCAATCCCTTCTACTGAATCATATGGGAATGATAGAATCTAAGGATATTTGAAATATTGTGTTCGATAATGGTGCACTTGGGATACGAGCATCAGTGAATTTGATGGGCTTGAGCTAGCTAGAGTGGAACAAAAGTATGAAATTAGTGTTGGGATATTGAAAGTTCCCATCAATCAATAACACATCCCAATGTCAATAGTTTGGGTTTTTTTTGGGGAACTTCCTACCAAGGGAAAGTTGGATTCTATGTGTGCAGCTGAATCAAAATTATTGAATGCCAACTCGTCAACCGTTATGATTTTTCCTTCGTGGAATAAACAAATAAAATTAAAAACCAAAGATATGACACGAGTCATGGAATAAGTCCAACTGCGAACTAACAAAACGTTGTAATCAAGCAAAGTGTCGACTACTTCCACTTGAATGTATTTGGTTTTTCCTTCCAAGTGTATGGGAAAGGAGGAAATTATTCCATGGGGACAAAAATAATGACTATCAAAAGTGGTCAAAAGAGTAGGATATGAAGCAAGATCTGGAGAGGCTATAGCTTTCTAGCAAGCAAGAGACATCACACATGTCGATGATCCCTCATCAATAACATTCCTAAATATATTCTTTGTGGAATACACCACTTGGATATACAAAGTGACATAATAAGGGAGGCAATGCTTGATATTAGAAGGATAAAATGTGATGAGTTGTCAGCTAGAAGCATAAATAGCCTCAATAGAATAAAGAAAAACACTATGTTGTATCGGGAAACTTTGGATTACCTCAAGAGAGAAATCACACAAGGAGATTTAGACAAATATTCTAAAATGGAGTAATTTTCAGTGTCCATAGCATTTGGATTATGGAATGACCTCTTGTACACACCCTTCGGTATGTAAGTAACTGTATCACTCACAAAAGGCTTCTCAATATGAAAATGTGTTTTCTTCTTAGGGGGTTCCTCATTATTAGACCTAGACTTAGTATTATCATAATTACACACACGAGTCTACATATAAGAATATGAACTAAGCATATAGACATTCAATTATGTTCCATCGGGCAGAGGAGTATCTTGGTTACCCCCTGTTGAGTCTCAACATTAGTTAAAGATCCAGAAGCCATATTTTGTCCATGAGGAAACATATTGGGTAACACAGAAGGTTGTTGTTGTGCCAATAAACTCTAGGCTTTGTCCATCTTGAGGAATTAATGAGTGAGGTGATCTTCCTTTCAAATATTAAAAGGGAATTTAACATTGCTCTTTTATTTCTTACCCCCACCATAACTATATTCTAGTTTATTTACATTCTTGTTATTATTTCCCCCTCTCTTTTTATCCTTACCCATCTTCTTCTCGCCACATTGTCAGAGATCCTTTGGGTTTGTTGATTGCAAATTGTTTACGTCTAACATTTGGGAGGAAGGGGTTGAATTAGAAGCTTGGATGGAGAGATTTCTCATTTCATTTGTGACCAATTTTGTTGATGGAATTGCCACGAAAATAACAATTCCATAAACATGAGGTCAATTTTTTATCGTGGTACATATATTAAGATCTCATAAAGTAGGCCAAAATAAGAATAAATCAAGTCTATTTTTTGGGTCCTGAAGATATATTACTCCTCTGTAGTTACTATGGAATTTGGAACGTCCTTGGAAATGTAAGGAAACAAGGACTTCAAGAACCACTACAACAAGAAATTTGGAGGGATGGATACCTTAATCATTATATTTCTCCTTAACCACTCTTGAATATGGTAAGATATATGAGCTTCCTTATTTTTCCAAAAATTCAACAATAGATCAGTACCAACATTGTAGCAAACTATCATCATCGCCAACAAAGAGCACGTGGAAGACATTTGTGTGCACTAGCGTGTAGTTTGAAAAAAATTGAAATTCAAAGATGGTGTATTAATGTAATATCTGACAAAGATTTTGAGTTGTGAACATTTTTAATGATTGGAGGTAGAGCCATTGTGTAAGATCGATGGGGGTATGTATTTGTATTTAATGTGAAGAATTGTCGTACAAATTAGGATCTTTCACTCTTATCTGTCTGACTCAAACATTTATTGTAATAAATGATTAATAGTTGAATGGTTTTATTTCGATAGGATAGATTAGAGTAGTTGGAGGGAAGAAATCGAAGAGTCCCTTTGTATAAAGCTTTGTATTGTTGCCGAGAGAAGGTTGTTGTTGTTGTTGTTGAATCTAATGTATATATTTCCATTGTAGCCAAGAGCTGGGAGCTACAGAGAGATATTGTATGAATGTATGTAAGTTTCAGTTGAATGAATATAGAAGAGGAATATTGTCCCAAATGTGTGTTATTATTGTGTCTTTCTGAATGAGTGAATGGTAGACTTGTTATCCTGTTTTATTCTCTGTTATTTCTTGTTCTTATATCCATGACTGCATTTGCATGGTTGAAGGTATGAGTCACTATGAAGAGGGAATAAGTTTCAATTATTTATCTTCATTGAGGGAGTGAAAGGACTGCATAGTGTCTACAAGGAGTGTGTAACTAAGTCTTTCTCAAATCGAAGCTCAGGAGAGATAGCGCGAAACTTATGTATGCAAGGAATGCATCGACGTCTGCAAGGAGTGCATGACAGAGTTTTCAGACTTGAAAATCAAGAGGAGTAACATGATTTTAGTCATAGAAGACGGGATTGGTTGGAGAATAGTCGCAAGGAGTACGAAATCATCCACAAAGAGAAGTTGAGTTGCAGAGGAAAACATGTTGGAGGGTGTGCGCAAATCGATATTTCGAATAAGTGTCGAAGAAAGTGTTCAGAGGAGAAAGAGAAATTTGAAGAAGAAAATATGAGGAGGGAGAGTGATGAAAAACCTTCAAGGAGAGAAGTCCCTAAATTTTCCATAAAGGTCAATGGACAAGATTCGTTCTGAAGGGAGATGAACAATTCCAGACCATCAGATCTGGGAGAACTGCAAAGAGGCTAGTCATAAGGTGTCTCGACACTTCAGATTTCGAGAAGTTTGAAGGATCGATGAGAGAAGATTCACGAAGTCCAAAATAACTATTTGATATAAACCTTCAATCATGAGAGGAAAGCAGATGGTAGTGGATTAAGGAAGCTGGGATTCGAAAATCCAAAGGTTCGTGTGCAAGAGGAATAGAGTTTTGGGAAGTTGCAAAACCTGAATTATAGTGGAGCCCTCAAATTTGAAGAGGCACATGGAAGAAGTCTAGAGATTCTGTGAAGCACGCTTTGAAAGAATATGAAAGAAGAGGTTGGGATATCCCTGAAGTCTAAATTGTGAAGTGATATACCCATGATTGTAGCTGTGGTCAGTTGGGAAAAATGGGCCTGCATAGGTATAATGGTTTTGGGGTAACTGCAGGGAATTGAAGAGTTGCTCCGACTCAGTATTTCGAATGATCCAAGACTGGGAGTTAGAGAATCACTTTGGAGGGAATGGTTTTTGTGCCAGGGTAGCCCCAGGTTGGTTGGAATAAGAAAATAAAAGACATGTATTTTTACTGGCACCAGGTTGCTCGGAAGAGTTTGCCACAAATGTAGGGTTTTGATAAGAAGGGTGAAATCCCTAACCATAAGGACGTAGAACCCCTCCAAATTTATTACCATATGAAAAATGGGTTCAAAGATGTTCGGAAAAATTTTCCTCCTAACAAAACCTCTGACGAAAAAAAAGGATTTATCCCCATCCTGCCAATGGATCTGAAGGGGTTAGATGTAGATGGCGTTCTGATAGATTCAAACCCACCACCTAGTGAAGGGACCCATCACAAGGTAGTATTATGGCCAGAGTAAGTATGAATACGACTCCCAAGCGATGATATTAACGAAATGATATGCCCCTCACCCCAAGGAAAATCTTGGAGGGGAGTCAAATAACTCTCATCACCAATGTTAGAAACTTGGGAATTTGTTTGATATCCAACTAACACATTATGCATGTAAACTCACGACATTCCAAATGTAAAATAATTATATATAAAAGGAAATGAAGGGGTCACACTCTAAGAGGGAGTTGACTCGACTATTAGTGGAAAAGAGCTATTGATGGTCACGACTATCATGGTTTTGGCCATGATATTCATTTTGCTAGAAATGTTTGGAGGGAATATTCCTCCAATTACAACTTTTGATGTGGGGGTTGTGGGGGTCCCAACCTAGAAACTTTCAAAGTTCCATCGATAATGCACAAAAAACCTTAATTGTCAGATACTATCAGCGAAGGGTTAAAACGTCTAATGAAGCCTTCAACTTTAAGATATAATATATTATTAAACCTTGATGCGGAAAAATCTATCTTTGTATCTTCAAACTCTGCAAAGTCAACCATACTAACTGATAAAAAAAAATTGGTTGGATCAAGATGACATCTCTCAGGAGGAGGGGGAGAATTTATAGGAACCTAGTTATGTGGAATACCTTGAAATCTTTGCAATCGATGGAGTGGTTCCTCAACCACCGTAAATAAAATAATCAAGGCGTTTTCCAACACAGTCACCTATGTTCCCAATGAAAAAAAACATAACACTGAAAAAAAAAATCCTAAAAGATACAAACCAAGAAAATGACTTTTCCAAATGATTTCTACCTAGTGGTGATGAAATCCTTGATTGTCCAAATAACCTAAAGAAGTTAAGGATTGACTAGGAGAAATAGTTACCTTGACCTCCAATTCAAATATCTTCCTATCCCAAGTACCAAGGAATCACAATGGCACCCCCTAGGGGTACTAAGATAAGTTATGCAGATTCCACCTTAGGTACATTGATAATCCCCTCGTCGTCTACTTTATGTCAACCTAAATAACAATCCACTAGGATAACAACCCACAATTAGTGTCTGCGGGGTACATTCAACATTCAGTATCGAGCTTATAGGCTGGGTAACATAGCCTGAAGCTTTAAAATCATGATAGATGTATTATTAAAACCCCCAAAAGTGATCTCTTTTCTATGCTAAGTCAAGATTTGAAGGGGTTATATCATCGGTCTTATTTGTGTGACATCATGTTTATCTCCTATGTTAGAGGAGCCTCCTGACTATACCTATACGCAATTTTTATTTGACACTTCCTAACTCATAACCCTATGTTTTCTTTGGGTTGAGCCCATAAATTTTACTCTCCACCCTAATCCAAGGCCCTAACTATTACACATCAGAATGACACATTTGTGTTTGGCACCCTAAATGTCGCAAAGTGTCGCAAAGTGATATATGCACCTTGGTAAGTGTCACATTAATTGTCATAAGTGTCATATGTACCTTATAAAGTGTCAAATTCACTTTGTGAGGTGTCTCCACCCCTTGATAACATTAAAACAACTGTTCATGACCCCTAAGTCATATGGGAGGAGGAAAACCATCTTTTCTAGGTTAACCATCTTGTCGAATTCACTTTGTGAGGTGTCTCCGCCCCTTGATAACATTAAAAAAACTGTTCATGAACCCTTAGTCATATGGGAGGAGGAAAACCATCTTTTCCTTGGAAATTTTGACCTTTTTATGAGAATTTATGAATGGAAGATCCCCCTTGTCCATACTCTGGGTGCACACATAATGCCCCCTTTTCCACAATAGGGGAGATTTGATCTAGAATAAACTCTCTGTCACTCACTTGGGGGGAGCGTTGATGTTGTTGGGAGAAAGGGGAGATCTCCCCACCTTAATCTATGGGTCAACTCTCTGATATTGAGTTAGTTGTGTTCGACTCTCATGCTTGGGATTCACTTTAGGAAATGATCCAAGCCTCAAGGATGCATATCCTCAACCATACCCCTAATTTTATCATGGATTTTGTGCCTCTCAATCCTATATATTGAGGGCTTTCCAAGGTGAAAAGAAGGAATCGTTAAGATACCAAACTTATGATCTTGGTAGCATCATGGAAGGGCTGGACGATGATATCTTGGGGAGATTGTTACAAGTTCATCAATCATGGTATCTAAGTACTCTATTTGAGTTCTCATTCAAATATACTTGGCCTATTTCCTCCAATATTGTGTATTCTTGCATTTGCTTGTCTATTGTTCCTTCAATCTTTGTAGATAAATTTGTTTGATCTAATATTGTAGAGTAGGAGTTCCTTGTTTCTCTTTCTTTCCTATTGCATGTATCAGGTTGCACTAAGTAGTTTGGATATCAAGATCAGATTGGAAGAAGTGAGAACAAAATTTGAAACAAGTTTCATCACACTCTTTCTTCTTCTCTATTTATGATTGATCGAACTGAATTCAAAGGAATGTTAGTGTCCACTTCTAGCTTTTTGTCTTGGTATTAGTGGTCTATAATCCAAGGGAAAGTTCACTTCTCCGCAGTGGAATATTTTCAGAAAAAAAATTGGCAACTCCACTGGGGAGGAAATTTCAGTTGTTCTTCCATTGGTTCATCTGAGACTTTTTCCTATCCTTAGATCCTACTTGTTGATTTGGTCTAAAGATTTCATCTTACTTGTATTTTCTAGTTTTCTTACATAGCCCTTTAATGAAGTTTTATGAGTTATTGAGATTTTTATTATTTTTCAAACTTTCTTTATAACTATCCCTCCCCTTCATTTCAAACCAGGGCAGTGATGCTTGATCAACGCTCCCCTAGAGCATTCTAGGGAGCGTTGTAGTGGTCTCGTGTCTTGGTTACCAAAGCACTAGTTTCCTTTTTTAGGGAAATTTTCAAGCATTTTTCTTCCTGGGTCTACCCTTTAGATCTTCCTCTTTAACTCATAGATTATTTAGTTGGACCTTGGCTATTTTTTTATTATAAAATTGATTTCCTTCATTCTTTTTAGTCTTTATTGATTTTGTATTTTCTTTCTTGATTGAAAAATCGACCCTTTCTCTCTCATATTTGGGTTCCCTTTTTTGCAACTCATTTCAATTATCTGATTGATTAGAGGAAATCATAGGAAATATTGTTGATCACTGGACTATTGATTTATTTGTCTTTGATTTCTTACTCAATTATTGAAGACTATAAAGTATGACTTTTTGATTTCTTAGCATCTCTGAGTTCTTGATTGAAAATGTTATATCTTACTTTTTTTCTTTGAGTTCTCATTATTCTTGAGTTTGCTTTGTTTGATTGATTTTTTCCTCATAGTTCTTGGTATTAAAATTAGATATATTTAATTTGAAAGTTAAGATGTGAAAAGTTTGCATATCAACTTTCATAGTTAATCAAACAAAGAAATTTTGCATTCATTAGGAAATTTGTTTTGGTTCATGTTTTGGAAAAATAAATAGTTTTGCATGTGAATTTTGGTTTTTGGAAACATTTACTTGGTAGTTTGTCATCTTCGCGATCCAAGACATCGAAAATTAAATTGTTTTGAGTTCTTGCTTGTGTTAAGAAGAATAGAACTCTTCTCCTTCCCGTACATAGGATTCAATAAAAGAAAGAATTGCATATGATTATTTTGAATTCTATTGGAGTCGAGTCTCTTACACATAATTAGTTTCATCTCTGTGAACCCTTTGAGTTAAAATCCATTAAAATCAACCATGTGCTAGTAGAATCAACTAGAAAATTTTTTGGGTTTTAGCACACCAACAGTAGCCTAGGATTTGGTTCTTTGGACTAGGTTAAGTGAGTAAATTTTCCAAGACTACTAAATAGACTGTAGAGTACTAAAGAGCATAAAAATCCAAGTTCCGTGTAATCATAGTCGAGAACCCCCTCTCACACACGGGATAAGAACGAGTTCGCATATGCGAGAGAAATTAAGGCTTCCCCACCAAATGTTAACCAATCGTAGCAGAAAGATTATATATTGGGGGTTGCTATAGAGAAACCACTAGCTTCATTTGGTCCTGGTGCTTCATGAACTATGAATCCATTCGGGGTCCTATGGAGTCATGTCGATCGAATTGTCTTTATTTCTCTCGATGATCTTAAAACTTTGATATTTTTCCCATACGTTTGGTCCCAAATGTCCAATGTACCCGCCTTGAGGTTGAATGTGAGTTGGTAACCTTAGTGGCCTTTCCTAGGTACCTACAAAGGTGATTATGGGGGGATTCTGATGTTACCTAGTGCTGACGTGATATCACACTCTCAGTAGCCATGGAGGGTGATCCTATGAAAGCGATGTTTGCTTGCATCAAGAAGGGATGTTACATTGAGGTCAGGGTAAGTGCTTCACACTTCTCTGCTGGCGGCTTGATATCCTGTCCTTGGAAGATCCTTGAGTCTATTGTTGCTTGGTTGATTTCTTTTAGTTTTCATAAGAGTGTGTTTCTTTGAATTTTGTAGTCGGCCTTAGGATTGAATATTTCAGAGTATGGAACCTACCACTCAGGAACCTCAACATAATATTTCTTACAAATAAATGATTGTAGATCACATTTCTGAAACCGAGAATGGTGTTCCTAGGAGTGGTCATCATCGTGAAGAACTGGTCCCAACCTTTGTAGAAAACTTTGCATCTTCTGTGAATCCTCCATTTACAGATCCACTTGGCCAACCACTCATTGATCCACCATCCATGAGATACATTGATTCTTATTCTTCTTATAGATTACTGCTCGGTTCCACCACTACACCATATTTTGGTGTGAACCTGTCATCAATTGGTTTTATTAACGAACTTGGGAATTCATCTTTTTCCACATCTCTTGTAATTTATACTGTTGGTGCTTCATCTTTGCTAGAATATCATTGACCTAGGTGACCTTGATTCAAACACTTTCACATTCATCTGCTTTCTCACATGATTCAGGTAATATTCCTTCTTCACTATTTCCGCACATGCACACACCAATTGCCTCACTTGGTCATTTCTTCGGTAAAATGGACAAAAAACAAGTCGTTCACACAACCATGATTACACAAGCCACTCATCCTCCATATCATACATATCATATTAATACACCTTACATTGGAGGTCAATCTACAATGGGAGGGCAACCTTCACCCTGGGGAGAAACCTTCAGTTGCAGGAAAAAAATTTACTCGAGGGAAACCTACATGGTTTCAACATCAACAATCCAGGGGGAAAGTTTCTCCTACAAGTCCTTCTATCCCTTATACAACTATCCTATATCCTAGACATCCATATCCATGAGTTGTGAATCCTTTTTGGGCTCAACCCAATTCGACATGCATTCCTCTCTAAGGAACTATGCCCTATCAAGCCATCAACCCCACGATTCTGATGCAACAGTCCCTTCTACCACCATACATAGGGACACAATTAGGTCAATTTTAGTATGTAGGAGGTACATATGTTTCATCAAAGTACATGGGTAGACAAACATGACAACCAACTTACATAGGGAAACAACCTAGACATCCACCATATATGGGAGGAACATCTAGTTTTGTCATCTCACCACAACCTGAATATGGTTCTACTGGTGTTCCCACACAATATGGTTATCACTAGTATCTGCAACCTAACCGACAACTACCATTCTTGTCTACGTTATATTTTCCATATATGTTTTGTTTAACAAACAATCCCTTCCTTCATGCCACATTTTGGCCCTCCATCTTTGCCAAATTACTGTCCGTAATTCCAAAATTCAATGGAAAGCATGGGGAAGATCCTAACAATCATGTTATGAGTTTCCATTTATGGTGTTCTTCTAACTCTTTGATGGACGATTCTATTCATTTTAGAATTTTCCATAGAACACTTTCTTGTGCGAAAACAAAATGGTACATTGAGCTTCTACATAACTCCTTTGTCAACTTTAATTCTCTTTCCATGGATTTCCTGATGCATTTTCATTTTCCTATACGGTACGAGACCAATACATAACTTTTGGCCTCTCTTTGGAAATCCTCTTCCACCAACATATTTGATCATATTCATGAGTGGATACGACGAAGACGGTTGATTAAGGCTCCAATTCTAGACCAGCTCCTCTTGGATTGGTTTACAAATTCGATCTTGCCTCCCATCACCCAGAATGTTTCTACGGGAAATGTAGTTACAGAGTAGTAGGTTATTAGACGTTTCCATTATTTGGACTTGGTTCACTCCCGATCTGGCACACTTTATGATCTAATCCCTAATTATCCTTGTATGTAGAATGATCCATCCAGACTTTCTCTGGAACCTAGTTCCATTCCAAACACCACAACTACTTTCACTCATGCTCAAACATCCATGGTGAATGCAGTCCAATCTAGGTCATCTCAGTAACTAGTAGGTGAGAAGAAAAATGAGGGTAAATCCAAGAAATGTTTTAATGAGAAGGATAATCCTAAGTCTAATGATACTCAACCAATAAGGAAGGCTAAATCACCTTGTATTATTTGTGAGGAATACCACTACACAAAATAATTCTTTCATTGTGAGGCTATCACTAAAATATTTGAAGGGTACCTCGCAACTGGTTTAATAGAAACATTTGGTTGCGCAAAATCATGCCTCTCTATAAGAGGGAAACACAGGTCATTCTGACCTTGGCGATGCTTCCACAAGCGCCTATGAGGTGTGCATGTTTAAGAAGATTAATATCACAACTTGAGAAAATACCTATGACACTCCTCTAGGTGATCAAACTAAAAGGAAGGTTGTTGATCAACCCTCTAATTCTTCTCTTCCTCCATATTCCAATCCTCGTTAGCTTGAGAAGTCGATTTCTGACACAACGTTGTGCCCACCCATGAGATTAATTCAAAAAGAGACATTTAATCATAATTCCCGCACTACCCAAAACTACAACATCATTGAAGATTTGGCGCAAGATCCTTGTGCTATGTCAACCCTTGAAGTTCTACAAAACTTTCCAAGCCAACGTAGAACCCTGTTGTCAACCATTAGAACCATGGATCCCCAGGAGTCGAATCTGATTACATTTAATCTATATTATTTTAAGGAGAAGGTATCCCACCACATAGTATTCCAAATTCAAGTTTTGGTTGGTGGAAAGAACATCTATTGTACTTCTTTGGATGAGGGAGCCTCCAGTTGTGATCTAATTATTTTCGAGATGAAATGAGAGCGGATATGTAATAAATAAATGCACAAATATATCGCGGATATCCAAGAATATAACAGAAATGTATAATAGATGCAACCATAAACACAGAGATACAATGATACACGATTTCTATTAATGAAATAAATGAACAGAGACTATAAAAATACAGAGTGAAAGACTCGCTAGAATGGTGGCAACTTATTTTTGAAAAGAGATGTGATGGCTACTCAAATTCAGAAGAAGATTATTCTTACAATGAGTCTCTAAGGGATTTTTTAACATAATTAAAATAAAAAACCCTAACCCCAGAAGATGAAAATCCAAAAGGTTTGCAGGCCCCGATGGAGGTAGTTGGTACGTCAACTTCCTGGTGGCGTAACTTTTGCATACGATCTTTGTTTGGGGAGCTCAATACATCACTGGAAAGATCTAAATGAGAATAAGGATTTTAGACTAGCCTAGGACGATGATTTGGAGAATCTATTGGATCCCAAATCCCTGAAAAATGTCGTTTAGGGCCTCAAAACGACCATGGAAGTTTGGAACTCGAAAAACTATCGAAAACTGCCAAGATGGAAAACTTTTTTTCAAGCCCATGGAATAGGTGGGTGGCCACCGATATCCACCTAGATAAATCATCCTTCCTTAGGAATAAATGGTATCCATTTCATTGATTTCCCGGGGAAGAGGGGAAAGTGACTGTTGAATTTGAATCTTGGTGTGCTGCTTTCCTTGTTGGAGACGTCATATGGCTTGGTTTGTTGAAGGTTGTCACAAACTTGTGGCTAGAAGGGCTAGAAATTTTTAACCATACTGTCTACACGAGATGACTATGTGCAGAAGAAATATGTGCATGTTTTTGCAACCTAGTCGGCCTGCTTCTATTGGATAGAAGCTGCTTGGGATGAAGTTGTAGTGGCTGCAGTATCCTTTTGATCACCTTTTGAACAGATTGTGAAAAAGCTAAATTTTATAGTATGAGATACTACCTTGCAACACTTTTTAGGTGGGACAATAGTCAAAATTACCTCTCTTATTCTGTAGAGATGACCCCCCAAAGTAACAATGACACTACGGGGTCAAGACTGATAAATCACATGGTGATTCCACATATATGGCTAGCCCAAGAGAACATCACAGACATCCAGTGGGGAAACATCATATAATACCTCATCCTTGAATGGTTGGATGTCATATAACAATCGACACTGCTAGCTGATGCGAATATTTCGTACTTGGCAAAGCCACCCAATGTTGTATGGTTGCGGGTGTGTTGTTGTCGACAATCCCAACTCTTTGACTACCTCTGCTGAGATGAGGTTCTTTTGGCCTCCGCTATCAAAAATAAAATGAAGTAGGTTCCCCTTCACCCACATATGTGAATAAAAATGCACTCCCTTTCTTCAGGATCTGTTGGTTCTTTTGGTTGAATTGTTGCAGTCGCGACAATAGCAATGGGGTCTGTGTCGATGATCTGTCTTTTACCAGTATTTTCAGAATCAGATTCTGAATAAGGGTTTGTCTCCTTGTCTTTGATCTCAGCCACCAATGATTGTTTTGAGTGACATTCCTCGGTGTTCTGCCAAGGGATTTTGTGGAAATGGCACCATTTTTCAGTCTCCTTCTTTTTCTTCCCGTAACCCTTCTTTTCCTGTGGCTTAGAATGGTTTTCGAGAGACTATTTATTAGGGTCGTCTTTATCATACTTTGGTTCTTGCAGATTTCCAGACCCAAACTCCCGTTTATTCTTGTTCTTAAATTTATGCTTGATTTTAATAGCATATCGATAAGAAACACTGATTGATGAGATGTATAGAAAATCCATTTCATTTTGGATGTATCTGTGTAGAGCCCCATGATATTTCAGAACCAAATGTTGTTCGAAGTCTTTGATTACTAGATTGGTTTGCAAGGTATGGAAGGTATTGGTGAACTCTGTAAGTTCTTGTCCCCTCTCTTGCCACAGTGTGGTCCATCTCATGTACTGGTCCTTATATTTTCCAACAGGGTAATTGATGCAGGAGAATCACTCCACATTAGTAGCATTCTAGCCAGCCAGCACATCCATCATGCATTTAATGGAGAAAGGGAGAGGCACAGCCCTCTCAATTTTGAAATTTGAAATTTCAATAAATGTTGTAAGGCTTTTAATGCCATAACACACCTTTATACAGGTAGTGGTTGAGGTTTCCTTTAATGGTTGCCTGCAGGAAACCTAGGACGTAGTCAGGACTGGGCATCCTTTTATGTAATGTATTTGTAGGAGTCGCTCTCTGATAGCGATAGTTCAGAGATGATGGTTGAGGATAAGCTCGAGGAGCCCCCTTTTGTAAAAATATCCTTTGTATATATAGGATTAGTCGGTAGAGAAGAAACTAGGGTAGAGAGTTAGGAGGATATTCTCAGGTAGAGAGATCTCAAGGGAGAGAACTGAGACTATGTAACAGTCCAGTTTTTGTAAAAACACATTTTGTATAGACATTTGGAGATTAATACAAAGAGCAGTTTTTCCTGCCCATGAATTGTCTGTGTATGTTTATGCATTTGAATGTCACTTGTATGTTGTAGATACATGTTATAGATATATTTTATTATCTGTTTGTGAGTTTGTCGGTTTCTATCTGGGTTCTTTAGGCCGTGCAAGGAGTGCACAATGGAACATTGGAAGTTTTGTAACCAGCGCAAGGTGTGCGCATATGAGTTCTGTGGAGTCAGGAAGAACGTGCAAGGAGTGCACACCAGAAAGATTCACAGACTCAAGGAGGAGCCTCAAGGTTGCTGAACACCTTGGAGGATGAGCTGTGTAGGGGAAGGAACAGAGAGAAGAGACATAATCTCTGGAGATTCTGTAGAAGCTCTGCCAGGCGGGCATTTAGTCGGTGCAAGTGTTCATGAGAAGAACCCTTCATCGAGTTCGAAGACAACCAGAGTTACAGAATACTCTGTAGGATCTGCAAGGTGTGCATTGAGTAGGAGAACACTAGGTGGGCGTAAGGAGTTTTATTTTCAATAAAACTTCTTGAATCTGAGTTATTCGAGATCCTTAAACGCAAGGTGTGCACAAGAGTAAATCTCCGAGAGGATGAAGCTCAGAAGGGACAACATTTCTATAACACAAATGAGACCCAAAGAAATAGAGCTCACAAGAGGAAGAATCGAAGGTCGAGACCTTCGAGACTTAGAAAATCTTCTAAGTCAAGAATCCAAGAAAGCTCAAGAGGAAGAGCACAGCTGTCATTGGATAAACACTGGGAAGAAATATCCAGACCATTGAATCTACGTCCAGGCAACAGGAGGAGAGCGCACAAGGTTGATATATATGAACTATTAGATCTAGTGCCAATACCCAAGAACCATTGGATCAGGCGAAGGTGCATAGGGTTTAAACCCTTGGGTATCCACACATTCAGGAATCGAAAGTTGGAGGAGCAGAGGAGGCTACAATGCATACTTGCAATCACTAAGATCGTGAAATCACGCCAGTCGATGAATATGGAGCATAGTGGCCTGAGAACCACTGGATCAAGGATACATGCACAGGGTTTAGTCCCTCGGAGGTGCACAGGAAAAAGGATTTGGGTCGTCAGATCTAGCACCAAGGACCGATAGCTGTCATATCCAGGAGAAGGTGCGAGGGGTTTAATCCCTAGGAAGCCGCACAGAAGTGTAGAACGGACGACAAAAACTTCAAGGGAGAAGTGTTGAGTTTACATGAGCCGTCGGATATAGAAAAGGTGCGTGAGGTTTAAACCTCATAATAGCAGAAGGAAAAGGACTCGTCAAGTCATGAAAGCATCAGGACCGTCCATTTTGGAAGACAGGTGGCAGAGATCTGGAAGATAGTCGGGATTCAAGCTTGGTTGTTGACTAAGGGGAAGATCTGGACCGTTGTTCCACATCACGATCTCGAGTATCGCAAGCTGGAAGGAAATAGATCTTTTTTTGAAAATCCCTGAGTCACAAGATCGCAAGATAGTGAGGTCGATCCATTTCGTGAAATTGGGTATTGCAAGCTAGGAGGTGGAGTTCTTTGTGCTTCAAAACCCTGAGTCGCGAGATCGCAATTCGACCTAAACCATTGATCGAGGAGGAAGGAGAGCCATGATATTTGGCACCTCACTATATCATGTATTGGGGTTTCCGAGGGTGAAGGAGTTGCACCTTGATCACTAAAGTCGCGAAGTGTCGAGCGCCGAGGTCTCGTGCAAACATGTGGCACAACCATTAGGTGTGGACCACGTGGTTGACAAGTGGCATAACAACAAGTGCCCAGAGAAAGGTGGAAGTAGGTGATAGGTGGTGTACACACATCACCTTGGAAGGGGTCAACCCATCGCTGACTTATCTTGCTTTAGGATTTCTCAAAGGAGGAGCACGAGGGCTCAACACTCCAACTCACGAAGTCGCGAGTTGCAAGTAGTGCTAGCACTTATCCCTAGCCGGTCTTTATGTGTGGAAGGTGCTAACAAGGAGTAGCCATACCCGTATCTCATCTCAGGTATCGACATTTGGAGAAAGAGGAGTCGAGGGTATTCGACTCACAAACTCACGAGTTGTGAAAAGCACTTGCGCTAAGGCTAGGTTGTGGTCACATGGAGGTGGGGCCTAGCCCGAGGGATATCGCTCATACTGTTTTGAATTTGTGCCCAGAGCACATAGAGTAGTCGTGGGTTTTTGCAGGACTTGCGCAAAGGGGAAAGAGGACCTGTGGATTGTTCAAGAAGTAGAAGCAGAGAACCAAAGGGCCATTTTGGCTCAGAAGAAGATCGATCCAGAGACCAGGAGGTCACAGAACCCTGCTGAGGTAGGGGGTCTGCACAAAGTGGTATCAGAGCCAACAGATTTTATGTTTGCATATCACAGACAAGAGGAGGACTGTGAAGGGATAAAGTCTGATACCATCAAGTGGTATCAGAGCCTGGACTTCATCTGTATATTTAAGATGAAGAGGATTGAAGAGATTGTTGCAGGATGCAACAACAAATAGACAGTCGAGTGGACTGTAGGAGATACTGGAAATGCTCTCGGTTGCAGAGTAACAACAAGAGAAGATTTAAAGGGAAGAAGATGGCTACTGAAGGCCATAAGCATGGTCAAAGAGAGGACTTCCAACATATGAAGAGCAAGGTTAAGATGGATAAACAACTCGCTAAGATAAGAGTGAGGATAGAGGAGCTTGCATTTCGAGTGTAACAGAGTGAAAGAACATGATGGGTATATGAATGGCCCATGAAAAAGAAGGCGAAGTGGCCAGTTAAGGAGTTGTTGACCAAAAGACAGCAAAGGCTGTTGAAAATATGGTTGAGGTATGTTGAAAGCCTCAGTGACATAGAGCTAGTTTGCATCTGTGAGCCAGAAGTTGGAGAAACCCTCAGTGATGAGGAAGAAAGATCAGTTTAGGTCTCATAAACTGCCAGGAGGGAAGAGATGAATTTTCCAATTTCTAGGTGGGCAATGAAATGAGATCATTGGAGGATCTCATAGACTGTCGGGAGGACAGCAGTGGAAATTCATATTTCGAGGAGGGAAATGGTATGAGATTAGCTGAAGATCTCGTAAACTACCAGGTGGGTAGGGCAGAAATCCCATATTTCCAAGTGGGAAAGGGAGAGAAGATGAGACTGTCTAAAATTCTCATGAATTCAGGGATGAGTTCGGGTCAGCAAGGAGTGTTGATGAACATGGGATTGATTGATCTCATAAACTGCTAGGTGGGCAGAAGTGAACTTTTGAGTTGGCAGGCGGGCAATGGGAAGAGATGAACATAAGGTCTCGCATACTGCCAAGGGGGCAGTGGTGAAAGTTCAGATTGCTAGGTTGGTGATGAGGTGGGACCAGCTGGTCTCATACACTGCCAGGTGGGTAGTAGAAAATTCCCAGGATGCCAAGTGGACAAGGGGAAAAATATGAGGCTATGTGAAAGTCTCATGAACTCAGAGGAGAGTTCGAATTAGCAAGGAGTGTTGACAAAGGAAGGTTAGAAATACATTCTGATCATTGGGGGAATTGAACTATTCCTACCAAGCATCCTAGTTGAGGCCAGAGTATGTGTTGCAGAAGAAACAATAGAATAAGGACAACCAACAATGACTTTCATAGAGGGAGAGGAGGAGAAGACACTAATGTTTGCCCCAAAAGAAGAGGAGCATGAAAATAAGATGCTCACTCCTTGGGAGAAGGAGTTAGAGATGTTGGAGGATTAGTTGAACAATCCAGAGCCAGTATATGGCTGCCGCGAGGAGACAGTCATGCAGATTGTAGAAGAGGAGCATTCGACAAAATTGCTCAAAATTTTCAGCCAAGAAGCTGAACAGGAAATGACTGCAACACTGGGGACTGCAACAGAAAGGGGAGTAGACAACATAAGCTTTGCTGAGTTGCATAAGGAATAAGAATCCTTGGAAAGAGGTAAACACATCCAACAGGATAATTTGGAAGTAGATGGAGGAGCATACCAGCCTGGGGAGAAGCTAGAAGAAGATGGAATTATGCCAGCAAGAGAAATGGTAGCAGCAGAACTGTCGTAGGAAGAATCTGAGCAACATTTCAGTGAGGAGACTGTAGATCTAGAGTCTGCAGTAGCGTGACCACTCACTGCCACAAAGAGAGATAAAGATAGAAGGGGAGATCTAGCAGATCTTCCCATTAAGAAGACAAAAATGTAGCCGAGAAGACTGCATACAGAGAACTAGCAACTGGAGCAGGTTGACGAGGTGATAGAGGAAATTAGAAGGCTGATGTTGAGTTCAAAAATAGAGACTACCGGCAATGAGAAGATGAGCATAAGGGAGCCTTCAAGAGAAACAAAGCAGCAGCAGTAGCAACAACGAAGTAGAGGAGCTAATGGATAGCTCCACTGGAAAGTTTGGGATCCAAGTAGAGTTCAACACTGGAGAAGAGGAGCTCATGATCAGGAGATCATGATTTTTCCAGCTGAGGAGTATGATGCAGGAGCATCAATCCATGTCAGCAACATGTCAACTAACCAACACATCCAACATGCATTTAATGGAGAAAGGGAGAGGCGCAACCCTCTCAATTTTGAAATTCACAATTTCAATAAATGTTGTAAGGATTTTAATGCCTGACCATGCCTTTGTACGGGTAGTGGTTGAGGTTTCCCTTAATGGTTTCCTGCTGCAAACCCAGGACGTAGTCAATACTGGGCATCCTTTTATGTAATGTAGTCATAGGAGCTGCTCTGTGATAGCGATAGTTCAGAGACGGTGGTTGGGGATAAGCTCGAGGAGCCCCCTTTTGTAAAGAGATGCTTTGTATCTGTAGGATTAGTCGGTAGAGAAGAAATTAGGGTAGAGAGTTAGGAGGATATTCTCAGGTAGAGAGATCTTGAGGGAGAGAACTAAGACTCTGTAGCAATCCATTTTTTGTAAAAACACATTTTGTATAAACATTTGGAGATTAATACAAAGAGCAAATTTTCCTACCCATGAATTATCTGTGTATGTTTATGCATTTGAATGTCACTTGTATGATGTAGATATAGGTTATAGATAGATTTTACTATCTATTTGTGAGTTTGTCGGTTTCTATCTAGTTTCTTTAGGCTGTGCAAGGACTGCACAACAGAACATTGGAAGTTCTATAACCAGCACAAGGAGTGCGCATCTGATCTCTGCAGAGTCAGGAAGAACGTGCAAGGAGTGCACACCAGAAATATTCATAGACTCAAGGAGGAGTCTCAAGGTTGTTGAAAACCTTGGAGGATGAGTTGTGCAGGGGAAGGCACAAAGAGAAGAGTCAGAATCTCTGGAGATTCTGTGATCAGGGGATCAAATTTTGCTCAAAAATTCAAAGTACTCAGAATCACTTCAAATCGAACGAGAGCATACGTCTCGTCGTTGCGAACCCAACGCAACTCGTTTCATCTCAAACAGATGTCGAGAGCGAGAGATATCGCAATCTGTTCGGAATGTCAAACAGGTGAAAAAAAGGGACGCTGACTGTACAGTCCGTACAGTCTGTATAGGCTAACGTGGCAGGTCCGTATGATCGTATGCTGATCTGGAATGTGATGACATGGCAGTTTTGTATTGGTAGATGTGGTCGAATCGGAATGTGACACGTGGTATATTTTTGGTCAATGGTAAGGTGCCACGTGGCCCAGTCATGGGCTGCCACGTGGCACCCCGGTATTGGCATTCGGTTTATTGTTTAAAATTGTATGGGGTCCGTGGGGGTCGAACCCCGGACCTCCCTTTGGCTCCACACTTTGGTAAAGTGTGGGATACCACTAGCCCACACGTTGTTCCTTATTAACCATATGATTTGAAATGTATTTCAATTTGAATACTGTTTTAAACGGTGGCGGGTCGTGTCGGGGCTTAGCCCCGACCCACGGTTCTATGTTTTAAATACATATGACCATTGCTTATGCGAGAGTTGTGTTACAACGGAATGGAGCCCCGGTCACATGGTTTATGTATATGACCATACCCTCCGTGAAATGGCGCGCGGGATTTGTGTTGTCAAATCGTTTAAGACATGGTTCTATTGTGTTACATGTGACCACAACCAGGAGCATGGGGGAAGTTGATACAGTTGGTACGGTTGCAAATGGTTAGCCATTTTTCTTATTGCATTAGTCGTATGGACCCTCATGTGCCCGAGTGCTAGGTAGTTAGGGACTGGTGCGCCCATTACTATCCTACAGTTCGCACCATTGGCACGGTTGCACCCGATGCTAGGTTTTTGCACTTAAATAAGCGTGTGTGCTAGGTTCATGAAACAAGGGTGCGATTTGTAGATGCAGAGACAACAAGCTTGAAGGAGGGACTTCCAAGAAGCATAACTTCTTTGTTTTTTGGCGAAACAAGGTGCCGAAAAAGCCCAGCTAGGGGTTTTTGGACACTCTGAAGCCATTGGAGCAGTCTGTTGGTCATTTTGAGCATTGTAAAGCACTTTTTTGAGCACTTTGAGCAATTAATAGTAATGATCCATTGGAAGCTGGACCAGGAGATGTAGCCCAAGAGAGGGGTGAACTCCTTTATCAGTTGTTGTGTTTATGTGCTTATGTTCATTGATTATGCTGTTGTTTATTTGTGTCTTAAATGAGTAAATCCTTTTAATATGTGTTGCAAAGTTGATCCATTTTATTTTAACACATAAACTTTACTTGCAAATATTTTCAAGATTTCAAGTCTTCTTCATTTTTAGATCAAGTTGGTATCAGAGCACTGGTTTTTGAAGACTTGATTGTTTGGAAGTGTTTTGTTTTTGATGCTCACAAGGTTGAAACTCACAAGAGGAGAAGGTCAACTTGTGGATCCAAGTTCTCATCCTTCAAGGACGAAGCATATACAATCACCGCAGGTTTCAAGGAGGCATTCACCAAGTATGGCTCATGAAGAAAGTCATGAACGTGTTCTTGTAGAAGATGAAGATCTCAAAAAGGCTGTCATGGAGATGAGATAGATGATGAAGATCTTGATGGAAAGGAATGAATTGTTGCAAGGTGAAGGCTCCGACCCTTCAAAGCATAAGGGAGATAGTGGTGATAAAACTCCAAATGGAAATCGAGGGAATGGTGCTTCTCCACCACCCTCTCCTCCATCTTCTTCTTCTTCTTCTACCAGTTCAAGACCTCTTTTGAATTCTCCAAAGGGACATGGTAAAACTCCTTCGCAAATTCCTTCATTAAAGCTTGATATAAAATTTGAATTGCCAAT
>SNQJ01S0003353.1:7310-67382 GCA_010110895.2 Picea sitchensis
AGAAGAAGTATGTTTTATCTTGCTTGGATTTCTTTGAGGGTTCCCTTTCTTCGGCAACTGTTGCTTCATCTATTTCCTTTCTTTTCTTTAACTCGGGACAATGGTTCCTGTAGTGACCATATTTTTGACAGTTGAAGCATTGTTTCCAGGTTGAAGGTGTTTTGGTTGCAGCGAATGTGTACTCAACCCCCTTTGAGCCTGTATGTGCGGAATGCAACTCTCCTACTTTTGCTTCTACTTTCATAAGTGATGATATGATTGATTGTCTACAATGCAGTAAAAACTTTCCATACATATATAAACATTGCCTAAATTCTGCCATCCGAACCGTGGGCAACACAACTGTGCATTGTACAATTCGACAACCTCTGTTAGAAGATGTGCTTCATGGGTTAGTAGAATTGTCATATGAAGCATACCTACAGAAAAAAGGAAAATAATGTCTACATGTTGTGCGATCTTCGTATACATAGCAAATTTACCTTAAATGAGGACAATGCGATATTGCATATCGGCTGGAAAAAAATAAAAATAAAAAAATAAAAAAATAAATCAAGCTTTGGAAGGAAACAAAAATATCTCATGTGTGTCTGTAATTTTTATTCAACACCCAAGTGAATGTTCGTCGGAATCGAGTTCTTCAGAGTTTACATCTATAGCTGTAAAATTCTCTTTCTAGAGATTATGGAAAATTAATAATACATTCAGGATCTTCACAGTTTTTCTATGATCTTAAAGACTATAGAGGACATGATTTGCCCTTTAATATACGCTCTATGACGCAAATGTAGCATGTGGCTCGTTTTAGCACTTTTACTTGATCGATGAACTTAGCAAAATTAATCTCCTGGAATAATTTGAAATAAAAGAATATATACTATGCAAAGTCCAATGGAACTATCATATCAACGAGAGGACATTACAATTCAAATTTTTCATTGTTATGCTTGCGGTGAAGATGACAGTACAATAACTTTACTTAGATATCCCAAAATTGATTTTCTTGTAGCTTTTCGACGCTTCTCTTATAGAAGCAGATCCTCGAAACTATCGTCATGGCTCGTTGTATCTATTCCTTGATTTAAGAAACTATTCACATGTTTAATGCACTTCATAGTTAGTGTCAAGACAATCAATGGGGCTTTCTTACACCAATTCCCGCTTCTGAAAATTGCCATCCTCTTTCTTTTTTTTTTCCCTCCTTTGCTTTCCCTTTTTGGTTACTCACTCGTTTTTTGGAAAATGTCTAGGTGCAGAAGTTGGTGGATTCACGTGTTCATATTTCCACTTACTTTTATATCACCAGCCCGACCGACCGCTTCCTCGTTTCATATTGAACAAACTTTTTAGATCGCGGGTTCCCAGATAGGCGGGTTACCGGATATCTGGTTCAACATTGCGTTTCCATTGTTCCATCGCCTGCAAACAACACTCAAACTTCCATGATCTACAATTTAGCAAAGAAATTCCCCTTTATCTTGTTTTTAGCACTTTTCCTTGATCGATGAACTTAGAAAAATTAATCTCCTGGAATAATTTGAAATAAAAGAATATATACTATGCAAAGTCCAATGGAACTATCATATCAACGAGAGGACATTAAAATTCAAATTCGTCATTGTTATACTTGCAGTGAAGCTGACAGTACAATAACTTTACTTACACATCCAAAAATTGATTTTCTCGTAGCTTTTCCACGCTTCTCTTATACAAACAGATCCTGGAAACTATAAGCATGGCTCGTTGTATCTATTCCTTGATTGGAGAACCTATTCACATGTTTAATGCACTTCATAGTTACTGTTAAGACCATCAATGGGCTTTCTTACACCAATTCTCGCTTTCAAAAATTGCCATCCCCTTTCTTTTTTGCTCTATGCTTTCCATTTCTGGTTACTTACTCATTTTTCGGAAAATGTCTAGGTGCAGGAGTTGGTGGAGTCACGTCTTCAGATTTCCACTTACTTTTATATCACCAGCCCGACCGGCCACTTCCCCATTTCATATTGAACAAAATTTTTTGATTGCAGGTTCTCGGATAGGCGGGTTACCAGATAGGCAGGTTCAACATTGCATTTCCATGGTTCCACCTCTTGCAAACAACACCCAGACTTCTACGATCTACAAATTAGCAAACAAATCCTCGTTTATCTCATTTATATCACTTTTCCTTGATCGATGAACTTCGCAAAATTAATCTCTTGGAATAATTTGAAATAAAAGAATATATACTGTGCGAAGTCCAATGGAACTATCATATCAACGAGAGGACATTAAAATTCAAATTCGGCATTGTTATACTTGCGGTGAAGCTAACAATACAATAACTTTACTTAAAACATTCCAAAATTGATTTTCTTGTAGCTTTTCGACGCTTCTCTTATACAAATAGAGCCTGGAAACTATAAGCATGGATCACTGTATCTATTCCTTGATTGAGGAACCTGTTCATATGTTTAATGCACTTCATAGTTACTCTTAAGTCCATCAATGTGGGGATTTCTTACACCAATTCCTGCTTCCGAAAATTTCCATCCCTTTTCTTTTTTGCCTCTGCTTTCCCTTTCTGGTTACTTAATCGTTTTTCGCAAAATGTCTAGGTGCGGGAGTTGGGGGATTCACGTCTTTAGATTTCCACTGTTACTTGTATATCACCAGCCTGACCAACCGCTTCCCCATTTCATATTGAACAAATTTTTTGAATCGCGGGTTCTCAGATAGGCGGGTTCAACATTGTGTTTCCATTGTTCCGCCGCCTGCAAACAGTAGACAGACTTCCACGATCTACAAATTAGAAAACAAATTCCGCTTTATCTCATTTTCTTTTGCTTTTTGTTTACTTGGTCCTTTTTTTGGATGTGTCCTTTTTCAAAATGTCTCCTACTTTTATATACAGCGCCCGAAGTTCCTCAATATACAAATTGACCCTCAAAATCTGCCATTATCTCCTGTTCCATGTTACACATTTTGCATTCAATAGTTGGGGTAGATACAATTTGACCATCAGGCCCTCACGTCTCATGAGTAGAGCTTGTGGCCCTGTTTTCAAGCTCGTCAATATTTCCTATTCCGAGTATGTCTAATGCTTTTATATCACGAGACCGACCAAGCGCTTGTCCATTGCATACTTGGCCACTATTACCATCACCGGTTCCTGCCCAGGCTTGCTCAACATTGTGCCTCCACTGTTCCACTGTGTACAAACAACACCTGAAATTCTGTGATATACAAATTGATGGCCAAAATCTGTGACATACGATTTGACCATTGGCCCCTCACGTCTCCTAGGTATATCATGTGACCCTATTTTTGAAACCCGCCCGACCGCTTTCCATACTTGGGAATTTCTTGGAATCTGTTTCGCGGGTTGGTGGGTGGACGAAATGTACAATGCTTAGTCGCTCTTCACCATCCCCGCTAACTTCGTACTTCTTTCTAGATATGCAA
Source organism: Picea sitchensis (assembly GCA_010110895.2). Lineage (NCBI taxonomy): Eukaryota > Viridiplantae > Streptophyta > Pinopsida > Pinales > Pinaceae > Picea > Picea sitchensis. The sequence goes on from SNQJ01S0003353.1 coordinate 10,758, forward strand.
TTATAAATCTTTAATGCTAGTAGTTCATCGTGCATGAACCATTAAGATTGTCATTAATGTCTGGAAGGCCAGAGAAGATTTGTCATTAATACGAATTAAACCAAGATTTGCGGAGAAGAGTGTTATCCTTTCCAGGTATTCATTTCAAACATGATGTAATCTCTTTTGTGCGTCGATCGATTGGCGCCTTTACGAAATCTCTAATTCTTAACCGCTCTTCATCATCACTGCCACCTTTGCACTTTTTTCTAAATATGAAATTAGTAAGCTTTAATGATAACAGTTCATTACACACGAACCCTGGAGATTGTCATTGATCAATGAAAGGATCGAGGAGATCTTCCATTGATACACATTAAACCAAGATTTGCAGAGGGTTATATTATCCCTCCCCAATTTTCATTTCAAACATCATCTGGAGAAAACAAAAATTATTGTTAACTTATGGCAATAGTTCTGTCTAGATACAGTAAACACCTTCAGGCATGATGGCCAGAGGTTCTAGTATTCTAGGGAATATTCTTACTACTCATCTCCCTCCACCCAAGAGAAAAAAAGGAGATGGTCCCTTGGTGCACCAAGAGATATATTTCAAGCCAAAGAATTCCAAGGCAACCCTGCCTACTCAGAAAACCTGCCCACTTGCATTGATGGCTGGCGCAAAGGTTGATGCGATGGATTTCGAGCCGGAAGAAGATGATCTAATGGACGATGATACGACAATGGATGATGGCAATGCAGAGACCGTTCCCACTCTTGTGCCCAAATTGAAATCAACCATAATGGGCGACACTTCCCAGCTCAATGATGGCGGTCCTGACAACACCAAAAGAAGGGGTTTCAACAAAGAAACTAATGCTGAACGCAATAGCCGTTTTTCACCTCGAAATTATGAATTCCATAGGTCCAAATTAGTCTGTTCTAGGCAGAAGTCTTTCACTATAAGGAAATGATTTGTTGATGCTCCCATAGATATATTTCAAGCCAAAAAACTATTCAATTGCGGGACCATTTCCCTGTTCTCTGGATATACAATTAACATCTTAGGAAATGAGGACCAGAACTCCCACTAGTGCACGGCATATTCCTACTAGTCATCTCCTTCCGCCCAGAATGGACTAATTTGGGCCTCTAGAATTGCACATGCAACCTGTGTCCCTGAAGTTTTCAACTGTGAGGAGGTGGTTTCTTGGTGTGTCCTAACTTTCAGTTTCGATCTATTCCGTTTGCCCTGCAATGGTTTTCGTCTTCTTCCTCACAAAAAACTTGTGAGAACTATCAATTCTACCACAAGACTGTTGTTCATCTGCTTCAATCCAAGGATTTATTCCACTGCAGACCCACTTTCTTGTTTCTTTGTCGGCTCAGGTCTTCCGCAAAATATTGAGATCGAGGCACCGAACATTAATCCACCGAGGAGAAGAGTGCAAGGATTTCCTAAAAAAAAGCATGGTAATCATTTTTTTATACACGTTGAAGAGAATCTCGATGGCTCCTGCATGTTGCAGATCATGTGCCTGTGTCTATGGCAAATATGTTCAATGTTTTGGCCCAAAGAACTCAGTCCAATTTCTAAGGATTAACATACAATGCTCAGTATTTTTTTTTTTTTTTATGGATTTACTATTAAAAAAATTGCCTTGGAGTCGTGTTCGATAGTCACGTAGTTCTTCGATATTGTGTTTGCTTAAGTAATTTGTTCTAAAATGAAGCATTTAACAATTATATGACAATGCACTGTGTTGATCCATCAGGATTTTATGGAAACAAAAAATGAATTTCAGACAATTTCAAACCAACGTTCGATTCTAATCGTAATGCAAATAGAACATAGCAATACCAAATCACAATGTTGCAACAATATCATCATTCTTGTTTCTAGACATGCAATTATTAAGCTTTAATGCTAACAACCCATAATGCAAAAAGTTTAATACTTAATTTAATATGTTACAGTCATGGAAGAATGTATCAAGAAGACACTTACTCCCACAAGTTGCAATAAAATCTAATCTTCAACAAAGCATTTGCTAACAATTACTAGAAAATCATGGTTTTGCAACAATGGGGCTTGTTTGAAACCAATTCCCACTTACGAAAATTACCCTCCGCCTTTCTATTTTCCCACTCTTTTATCCCATGTAGTTTCTCTTTCTGGTTACTTAGTCATTTTTTCTGAAAATGTCTTGCTGCGCGAGTTGGCGGATTCACGTGTTTTGACCGAGCGCTTCCCCTTTGTCTAAATTGCACTTTCCATTGTTCCATGACCCACAAACAACACTCTGGGTTCTACGATATGCAATTACTTATGGACTCCCACATCATCCCCTCTTCCGTGTTACACATTTTGCACTGAAATGTTCCAATAAATTCAATTTGAAAGTTGGGGCCTTACGTATCATCGGGAACCCATCACCCTATTTTGAAGCTCGTCCGACCTCTTTCCACACTTGACCATTTCTTGACATCTCTTTCGTGGATTGTTGAGTTCGTGGGTTTAGGAAATTTCAAATTTCTAGTTGTTGTTTCTTGTGCCTGCTACCTTCAGATTTCTTTCCAAGTATATGCAATATGTATACAACTTCTCCAACAACATACAAAAAATATCTTGCCATGAAATGGAATATATATTGTAGATTTGAATATATTGGACCTCCTTTTCCCTCTTCTATACTTGAACGAATTCTCGTTTCTTTTTCCCCTCTATTCTCTTTCTCGTTACTTAATCGTTTTTCCGAAAATGTCTCAATGCACATGTTGGCCGATTCACGGGTTCACATTTGCGCTCGTGCTTTTATTTCGCGACTCCGAGCAACCGCTAGCCATTCGATGCCTAGGCACTTTTTAGATCGCAGATTCCCGGGCAGGCAGGCTCTATATTACAGTTCCATTGTTCTGTGGCCTGCAAATAACACATGGACCTCCATGATGTATAAATTTACTATCGCACTCCCACATCATACCATGTTCTGTGATACACAGTTTGCACACAAAAGTTTCGAGACCTACAATTTGACCTTCGGGTCCTCACGTCTCCTGGGGAACTATTGTCACCTTGTTTTGAGGCCCCAGCATCCACTTTCCATATTTCTCTATTTCTTGGAATCTCTTTCGTGCCTCCATTTCCATACTTACCTGACTTTTTTGCTTGCGGATTCCCGGAAAATGGGAGTGCACTTCCATTGTTCCATGACCTGCAAACAACCCCCCAGCTTCTGCGATATACAAATTGCCTTCCAGATTCCTACATCAACTACCCCTCTTCCGTGTTACACAATATGCACTCAAAAGTTTCGATCAATACAATTTGACTGTCAAGGCCTCATGTGTCCTCGCGAACCCTTATTAGCCTATTTTGAAACCCATCCGACCGCTTTCCACGACCATTTCTTGCAATCTCTTTGGCGGATCGTCGGGTTGTCGTGTTCAGACAATTTCCAATTCCTAGTCGTTGTTTTTTGTGCCTGCCACCTTCGCACTTCTTTCCAAGTATATGCAATAACTATATAAATTCTCCAGAAACACTTAGAAAAGATCTTGGCAGGAAATGGGATATCTATTACAGATGTCAATATATTATCCCTTCTTCTCCATCTTCTATACTTAACCAAATATCCATTTCTCTTTTCCCTATACTTTATCTTTCTTGTCACTTAGTCATTTTTTCTGAAAATGTCTAGCTGTGTAGGTAGGTGGACTTGCGGGTTCACTTTTGCACTCATTCTTTTATATCGTGACACTGACCGACTGCTTCCCCATTCCATACTCATCCACTTCTCCAACCGCGGATTCCCGGGTAGGTAGGCTGTATATTGCACTTCTATTGTTTCATGACCTGCAAACAATACCCTGACTTCTATGATATACAAATTTACAACTGGAATCATGTCATACCGTCTTTTGTATTAAAGTCTACCTATCATGCCCTCTTCTGTGGTACACATTTTGCACTGAAAAGTTTCGAGACATACAATTTGACCGTCGGGTCCTCATGTCTCCTGTGGAACTATTGTCACCCCATTTTGAAGCCCGTCTGTCCGTGTTCCATACTTCGCCATTTCTTCGAATTTCTTTCGTGGATTGTCGGGTTCAAGAAATATCCAATTCCTAATCGATGTTTCCTGTGCCCGCGCCCTTTGCAATTAGCAATTAGAAATTATATATAAGATCTTATTTCTAAGTATGCAATTAGCAAGCATTAATGCTAAACTGAGATTTGAGGAGATCTCCCATAAATACACATAAAACCAAAATTTCCGGATGGTTATATTATCCCTTCCGAGTGTTAATTTCAAACACCATGGAATGTCATTTGCGCGTCGTCGGGTTGGTCCGTTCACAAAATCTTCAATCCTCGATAACGAAAATGAGTTCGACCGACCGTTTCCCTATTCCATACTAAGCGACTTTCTCGGAATTCCGCAAATATACAAATCGACTGCTGAACTTCCCCATCACACTCTCTTCTTTTTTACACGTTTTGCAGTCAAAAATTCCAATACATAAAATTTGACCGTCGGACACTCACCTCTCTTGAGTATCCCCTGTAACGCTATTTTGAATTCCGTCCGACCGCTTTTCAGACCTTGCCATTCGTTCCTTCCTCTTCCTCGTCTCCGTGACCTTCACATTTGTCTATAATAAAAAAATGTTTATATATATATATATATATATATATATATATCTTGTTTCTAAATATGCAATTAATGCCATTTAATTCTAACAACTCATCATGTAGGAACCATATATATTGTCATTGATGGACGAAAGGCTCAAGGAGATCTCCTATTAATACGCATTAAACCAATATTTATGGAGGGTTATATTATCCCTTCTGAGTGTTGATTTCAAAATCATGAAATGTCGTTCGCACGTCGTCAGGTTGGCACGTTCACGAAATCTCCAATCCTTAATTGCTCTTTGTCATACTCACCACCTTCACACTTCTAAATATGCAACAAGTAAGCTTTACTGCTAACAGTTCATCATGCAACACCCATACAGATTGTCATTAATTAGCGAAAGGCTCGAGGAGTTTTCCCATTGATAATTATTGAACCAACATTTGCGGAGAATTATATTATCGCCTCAAACTGTTCATTTCAACCATCGTCTGGAGCAAACAAACGTTCTCATAAACCTATGACATCAACTCGAGAACAGTTCTGTGGAGATACATTGAACATCTTTGGGTGTGAGGATGAGACATTCCAATGGTCCAGGGCATATTCTTATTACTCATCCCCTTCTTCCCAGAACGAAGTAATTTGGAGCTCTGGGATTGCTCGTGCGGGCTGTGTCCCTGAAGTTTTTGACTGTAAGGAGCCGGTCTCTTGGTGCGCCGATAAATTTATTTCAGACCAAATAATTATTCCACTGTGGGACTGCTCTTTTGCTTCTTTGTCACCTCAGGTCTTCTGCCAGATGTTAATATTGTCGTAGCCAACATTAACGTTCAAAGGAGAAGATTCCAAGCAGTTCCTAACAAAGCATAATAACGGGTTGGACCTCTTGCCCGATTTCTTGGAAGAACTGATGGTAGTTCCTGAAGATATCACAAGCTTGTAGGTTAGTTCATTTAGAAATCCATTCTGGGAAATTCCTTGGCGGTTTACAAGAATAACGGGATAGGAGTCCACAACAACTATTTCCCGGATGGCTCTTTATATTTTATATTTCACAGTGAAGTAACAAGCCATTTTTGGATTGGGGCAAGCTATATTCCCATGAAATTTGTTCCCAATTGTCAAGCTTCAAAAAGGAGAAGAAATTGTATATGTCATCCTACTTAGTTTTTGCGATAGCAAATTGCTGCCAGTTTCCAAAACTGTCTCTATCCAAGAAGGTCAACTGGGAATTTGACCCAGTAACATTCTGGTACCAGGCCTTATAGAAGCACAAGGCCTCCCACTGTTTTTATGAGGTTTTTGATGGATTTGTGTCTGTTTTCAAAGTTTTGTTGTTAGGAGAAGATGCTCCCCGCATATCTGAACATGCAACCAGTTTTTTGGACAGGAAGGGGGCACTTCAACATCTGGATAATTACACTATGATAAGGTTTTTTGGCTCCAGGGAAAAACCTACTCTCCTTCCATGTCGCATTACAGACATAATGTTTGTTACAGAAGTAGCAAGGCAATACAACTATTGGTTGCATCTATTCCAAGAGAAGAGAAAACAACAGTTCATTCCTCTACCTTGGAAAGTCAGGGACTTCGTGTTGAGGAACGTCAACAAAATTGACAAATTCACAGCCCATTTTAGGAACTTGAACCTAATATATGCTGAAAGCCTAAGAGGGTTTGACCCCAATATATTTTTTTTACAACATTTACAAACACTTGGCTTCAACAATTCTTTTTTCAAAAAGCACCTGACTGAAAACAAAGACACTGGCGACAACGCTCATGCTTCTAATGCCGACGACCTAGACACACTGCAAAGCACCATTGAATTGTACAAGCAAAAGGGAAAAGGCCCCGATGAGAAGAGTGTTTAATCAACGAATAACACTCCCAAAAGTACGACATCCCAGAGCATCGCTCCAACAACCCACCACAACAACAAAGCAACTCAAAGTTCTTCAAATAGAGTAGGAGATAACGACCCTCCTCACCCTAAAATTGATAGTTCTCACAAGTTTCCAGTAGACAAGAAGAGAAAAAAAAATGTGGGACAAGCAGAAGAGCTCGAAATTTAGAGTGAGAACATGGAACTTGAGCCTGATCTAGATAGCGTATTCCACTACTTTGATCAGCCCGGAGATGCGATCCAACATAATCGTCCAATGGACATATCTGATACCAATTTTTTTTACGAAGATGAATCCTTCGTGTTCCAGAGTGTTGTTTTTGACAGCTAGTCCAAAAAATTGATTATTGAAAAAAAAGATGTAAAAAATAAGAAAGGAAAATCTCGTTCAGAGGTTAACCTTGCGAAGATGCGGCCGCCCCAAATCTTTCGACTTCACATAGTGATCGTAGATGCTCTTGATGATTCCATTGGAGGCATTGAGGTCGAGAATGCCAGACTAAAGGATCAGGTCAAGGAATTGGAAGAAGCTTTGATTCCTATGCCATTGCTTTCCAATCCTTTGTCAATAGCCATGCCTGCCACCCCTACAGCCAAGTTAAAAGGATCCTCCAACCTACTCACATAGTGTAGAGGATATGTGGAGAATAATATCAAGAAAAGAATGGAACTGATTATTGAGGCGTGGGAAACATCACAAACCATGACTTCCCTTGGAACAAGGGCACATAATTTGCTCGAACATTTTCAGGCGGAGTTAAAAGATGAAGAACATTTCTATTTAAACACAGTCCTTCCTTTTGGCACCATTGTCAACAACATGACAAAAACAACAAGAAGAAAACAAGATCTCCCACCCAAAAACTGGATCAGAATGCATTTAAATTTACAGGAATATGTAACTTTTTTTATATATTTCAAATTAAATTGTTTTTTATCTCCTTTTATATTTATGTCGTCATAATTTTTTATCTTCCACTATGCATAAATTGTATTTTCTTGATTTGAATATAACTTTTTTTGTGTTGCCACATATACAGAGAAAATAGACATAATTTTTCAACATAGCAAAATAGATTATATACTTTCAAAAAATAAATGGGGCTCTAGAGGCCACGTGTCATTTACTGCATGGATACCACCTGTGCTTCATGTTGCTTGCCACATCTCCGTTGCAGTTTCCATATGCCTCCGCTACTTTTTACTATCCCTGTGCATTTATTTCCAATTCAACCTGGTAGGGACTATGCTGCCATACAACACTTGTTTTACATTAACATATGAATGTTAAGATAATTACTCCGACAATTCATATATATATATATATATATAAAATGAAATAAAAAATAAACAATAAACAAATTCCAACAACACCAAGAGGCAGCGAGCCTTGCATGAGGCTCATGTTCCCCTTTCTCATGATCTTCATCACTAACCCTAGCAAGCCCAAACAAACATCCCTATTCGCCTCCTTTCCTCATTTTCCACTGTGTTCGCTCCTCTACGAGGCCCTTGGCTACACTGTCGGCCACCCGTAGGGAATGGCCCTGGCTTCCAGGATGACCTGCCCTTCGGTTCCCTCTCTCCATTGCAATGGTGAGCGACAAAGGTCGTAGTCCCACGATTGAGAGATGGCCCCTCGGTCTAAAGAACTATTTTCAACGTTGATATCAAACTGATTAATGGAGTGAACTCGGATCCTCCTTTATGTGTCTGCTTTCATCACATCCCAGGACCTCCCACCTCCATTCCTCTTACCATTTCGTCCCCTTTTGGGCACTGACCTCTCCCTCAGACTGAGCTTATTCCTGGGGCACTCGTAGGACATATGCCCAGTCTCCCTGCATTCATAACAACGTCGGTTCTTGTCCTTGTAAACCTTGTGTCTGATGAACTCGGCGGCCTTGCCATTGTCCACCACAATGGGAAACTTGATCTTTCATTTGTTGAGGACCTTGCCTTGCATTTCCCTGAGGGCCCTCTGGGAATCCTCTTGTGTGGTGGAGAGGACAAAGGTGATGCCCTACTCTGGCGGGAGAGATGGCCCTTCATGACAGTGACCATGCCTACCTTGTCAAAGGTGCTGAATATTCTGAAGATGTCGTTGTTGGTCAGGGTGTAGTCTAGGTTTCCCACATACAAGGTGGAATTCAGAGGAGTAGTGTCATCGCTTTCTCGTTTCTGGGATTGGGATTGGTCTTCAGGAGGGGCCAGGGGGCGTCTGTAATAGTAATGTGTATCTTCCTCTCCATTGTTGTTGTTGTACACCATTGTTGTTGAGGATGGACATAAATCATATAGCCTTGACTTAGCTTTTTGTTTTGTGTCATTTTGGTTGTGGGCATGAAGGGAAGAAGAAGAAGAAGATGTGGGAAGAATTGGGGCCAAGGTGTGAGATTTTGTATCCATTTTCAAGCTGATGAAGAGACAAATAAGTATTTACTAGAGCGTTGATCTTTGGTTTTGGGCATGGTCACGAGGAAGGTTTAACTTCAACATGTTAGTAGTTTAATGAAATTCACTTTAAAACTCAGTAAATTTGTTTTGGACATTTGTTTTACTTTCAACTCTTATGTCATGAAAGTTTGGAACGAAACTGGATGTTGGTAGCAGTGATGGACTTGAAGAACAGGTTACTTAGTTTGGATTTGTTGACATTAACAACCCTAAATGCCTTGTGGGTGATGCAAGAATTTTGGCGATTTTCAATACACTATGAGCTAAGATAGTTTTATGACATGTACATATGGTCAAAGCTTTTGTGACTTATAAACTATGAAGTGACTGGATAAATTATTTACTTTGGTTCCTACACCACAAGAACAAAATATATTTTTCATGGTAAATCTCTTCCAGTTAAATGACTACCCTTTCATGATTTAAATAGAATTCAAAACGAAGGGTAAGATTTAATTTAGGGTTAGAAATTTTATGGTTTGATTAAACATTTAATACTCAAAAAATGAAGTTTAAAATAATTTTATTCTTATTTTTTTTATTGTTATGTATTTTTCCTTATCTTAGTAAATCATTAAGTTCTTTTCAATTTAGTAGAGAATAATAGCATAAGTAGGATCACTAAAAGAAACACAATCATAATGTACAAAACATTTTATCCTGGGAAACCCTCACAGGGGAGAAAAACCAACAAAAACTTCCTCAATAATAGATTGCCAATACAATGCCAAGACTTAGACCAAAACACTAAAGAATATTAAAGACTGAGCATGTGCCTCTCTTCTCCTTCTTGTAATTGCAACTACCTCCAAAATATGCGCACTTGTTGAGTGACTAAGTGAGTGGAAGAATGAGGCGCCATTCTCACTTATTTATACTAGCCGAGGGGGCACTAGGGTTATGTCTCTTCACTAAGCAGGGTCGACTTCTTCCAATAGTGGTTAAAACCACTTTAATAAACCCTAGGGGACGACTTCTCAAATACCACCATATGAATATGGTTTGACCAATCCACAAGAAGGGATTTGGTCTTACACAAGACCCGACATGATCAATCCACAAAAGGGGATTTGATTTATATAATAATAACTCAATTATAATTAGAATATTCTTCGCAGTTACAATATTTCAACACTCCCCCTTAACAAGAAGGGTATTCTACTGACATAACCCAATACAACATCATCAGGAGAGAGAGAGAGGGCAACAACATCATCATCATCTGGAACATTGACTGACATATCTACAAATCATCAGAATCTTTTCTCATCATCAATAACATCATTGTTCACAGCATGGAGCTGGAGTGGTATCGTCATCATCATCTGAATCAACATCAATTAGTACAACACTAATACAACATCATCAACAACACGAGGCTGATACAACATCATCAACAACACGAGGCTGATACAACATCATCGACAACACGAGGTTGATACAACATCATCAACATCATATGGAAATAGAATGAGACAGGTGCAACAACAACATTTTGTGGTACTCTGACAGACTGTCCTTACCGGACCTTCAAGATTTGCCTAGGAATCAAAATATTCCCTAGGATATAATATCCTAACAGAGCTACCACATGGTACTTTGGCAGACCATCCTTACCAGACCTTCAGGATCTTCCTAGGAATCAAAAGATTCCCTAGGATATAAAATCCTAACGGAGCTACCACTACTGACCACATCTGGAATATACATGCATAGGTACTATGACAAACCATCCTTACCGGACCTTTGGGATCTGCCCAGGGATGATCAATCCCCTAGGATATAAAATCCTAACGGAGCTACCCATTGTTGGTCAAGATACTATAGTATCATCAACATCATTCCCCATTTCGAGGGAGGTCCTTTCGGGCAACACTAAGCTTGTCTCGAAAGTACTCAAACTTCACTCGAGACATAGGCTTGGTCAACACATCTACAACCTTCTAATATGTGCGAACATATTGGATCTTTATAGCTCCCCTCTGCACCATATCACAAATGTAGTGATACCAGATCTCTATGTGATTTTATTTATCATGGAACACAGGGTTCTTCATCATCTTTATGAAACTCTGGTTATCACATAGAATCATAGTGGCTTCCATCTCTAGATTGAATAGACCTGTCAACAACTTTCGAATCCATATGAATTCACAATTGGTGGAGCATGCTGCAATGTATTCTGCTTCTTCCGTGTGGAGAGCAATATTGGATTGCTTCCTACTCTGCCAAGAAGTCATGGATGATCCCAGAATAAAACAACATCATGAAGTTCTCTTTCTATCGAAAACACTTCCAGCCCAATCTGAATCAGTATATCCATACAGTCTGAAGTCATGATCTCCAATATAACATAGACCATATTCCAATATACCCTTAAGGTATCTCATCACATGTTTTGCAGCTACAAGGTGAACACATATGGGATCTACCAGATACTGACTCAAGGTGTTCATAACAAAACATATATTTGTCCTGGTGTTCATCAGATACATTAACGAACCAATGGTCTATCTATATAGAGTAGCATCAACCAATTCTGACGAAGTATCCACCATGAGCTTCAACTTTGTTTCCATGGGTGTGTTCATGGCTTTACATTCCAACTTGTCAAACCTCTTTAGTATTTCAACTACATACTTCCCTTGGTTAAGGAAGATCTTCTCTGGGCTCTGCCAAACTTCAATACCTAAGAAATAATGCATCGGGCCTAGATCTTTCATCTCAAATTTGCAACGAGTTTCTTCTTACAATCTGTGATGAGCTTTTCTTCTCCTGTTAAGAATAAGTCATCCACAGATAGTAGAAATATAGCTGGCTCATCATTTATAACCTTGAAGTAAAGGTTATAATCAACTTCACTCTTGGTAAATCCCAAGCTCGTTAAGAAACTGTCAATTCTGCCATACCAAGCTCTACAAGCTTGCTTTAACCTGTATAAATATTTCTTCAACCTACATACATGAGTCTTTCTATATTCGAATTCAAACCCTTGTGGTTGGTCTATATACACTTCTTCTTCAATAACACCATTTAAGAAGGTTCTTTTCACATCCATCTGGTGTAACTTCCACTTCATTTTGGATGCAAGAGCTATGATGGTTCTAATAGAAGTGTATCTAGCTACAGGAGCACACGTCTCTTCATAATCAATGCCTTCTTTTTGAGAAAAGCAACGAGCTACAAATCTTGCTTTATGTTTTTCAATACTTCCATCTGCATCATGTTTTATCTTGTATATCCATTTGGAAGATACCACATCTTTGTTCTTTGGTCTGGGAACTATTTCCCATACATCATTCTTTTTAATGGACTGGTATTCTTCCATCATGGAATCCACCCATTCTTTCTTCTGAATGGATTCTTCAAAGCAAGTAGGTTCATTTTCTGGTGGCGAGGGTTCTACATCTAGGTTTTACTAGTCGTAGCCCCGAATCCTTGGTAGAATGACGAGCGCAGCTAGGACAAGGTTCTCTTCTAGAGTGAGCGCGGTTAGGGCGAGGTTGTTGGCACTACCAAGGCGAGTGCGACCATGTGTGAGGGCTACCGTGGTAGCTGGATTGCGGAGTGGAGCGGAGGGTGAAGGGAGAGTTGACTTGCAGTGTGGAGGTGATGGAGGAGGGTTGAACTTGCGGGCTTTTCTGTGGCTCTGAGGGCGAGGTACTGCAGATGACGGCGGATACCCTGCGGTGGTTGCCTTCGGTTTAGGGTCGAGATCTACCATGATTCTTTCAAAGATGTAGTCATCTCTTTGGTTTTTTATGGATCCTCTTGCCCTCTTCATCTTTGGCTAGAAGAGGATTTGGACCAGATCTTTGAGGTCATGTAACACCCTGTTTCCCCCAGTCTGTAAATATAACTATATTGGCCAGGAAATATGGGAAACTCGAAGGTGTGAGTGTTTGATTTGATGGACCTTTGTATAAAAGGTCTATGAATGTAAATTATGTTATGAATATGTGTTTCATGACTGCTGGAAAGGGGATGTTCTAAAAGAAACCATGATGGCTAATAAAAATGTGGTGGAAGGGACTCAGAACGATTGCGTTAACTTCCACCGAACCAATACCTTACTAGTTTTTACTTGCTCAAGACCAAAACAACTCTCTGACCCAGGAATGAATTTCCATCAGGATGGTAGGTGGGGAGGTTCCTCAAGAATTAATGAGGGGATGGGGCGGACCGCCCATCCGTAAAGCTCTCAGACCTGACCACGGACGAAAAATTCGCACCACATGCAATCTTGCAGGGGGATGCAAGAAAGAAAGTGTGGGTGTGGGCAGAGGGAAATGAGAGGAGATTGCAGAGGAGAACCTCAACTCCCGGATCAAGACAGGAGAAGGAGAGTAACCTTCATCCTCGTGTATTTTCTATATAGGGAGAAGGAGAGTAACCTTCGTCCCTAACTTTCGTTGAGCTGGAAGTAAGAGATTGAATCTCAGAGCATCGTGGTCTAAGCTCGAGGGTGGCCAGTGATAAATCCGTTGGGAGTGACTAAACCTATGGTTGGGTGGAAACGAGCACCCCTCTCAGCAGTCACATCACGCCTTGTGGTTCTGATAAGTGTTTTATGCCTTGTATTTTGAATTCAATATCATGGATACGTGTTCATGTTTATACACCCATAAATGGTTTTTGTATGCTATGATTTCGTGGTATTTTAGATTGGAAATAATGAATGCATGTGTACACTTATATGCCATAGTTAGTTCTGTATAAACTGAGTAAGTTTGGAGCATGGGTACGTTCCACTGAGAATCGTCCCATTTGCCTGATTCTCGTGATGTTCTGGTTTAATTCCCCAAAAGCACCTTCCCCAGGGAATTGCATCATGTCTCAGAGTCAGAGTAAGATCCTTGGTATGGCTACCACTACGGTAAACCCACGAGGTTACCCTGCCCCGGTGTCGTAGCTCATAACTCGGTGAGTTAGGAAGGCACTTCATTTAGGACAGTAGCCTAGGGACTTTGAAAAGTACCCAAGCCCTTATCCAGAAACCTGACTAAGATTAGGGATAATTGCCCAAGAACCATCTGAAGGTTCATGTGTCCTAGGTCTGGAAACCCTATGCAAGAAGGGTTATCTCTCGAAGATTTCAGGGTCGTGGGAGTTTGAAGCCCCGGGAGATTGAATTTCGTTACCCAAGTTCATAAAGGATAGCGATTCCAATTATCAAAAGGGAGTATCCTTTCATTTGGTAGATGAACAAATGAGATCCTTTCGAAAGTATCCCAGGTCTGTTGGGACCAATGGATCTAGAGGAGGAGTGCAGGCGTTAACGCCTCGACCCCTTCAGTCTTCGCAAGTAGCGATGGAATCATGACCGTAGGTCCCAAGATCCATCGGGATCTACCTTGACCGTCGATCTTAACCCTTGTGTAGGTGGGAGAGTGGACGTGTCAAAGTCCTAAAAGTCTCGAAGTGATCAGAACTATCCACCGACAGAGTACACGTGGTGAAGGATCAGTGTTTTGCTGACCCGCTGTTGAAGGAAGTCAAAGGGCAGAGTTTTGTGAACTCGCGAGACCTGAACTCACGATTTGATCTGAACCGTCAGATCACAGGAGGGCCATGACCGTTGATCTGGGTGCGGGGATATCAGGGTTCACGCTTTAGAAAGATAGGTGTTGGTTGTGTTCCAACTTGACGAAACGTGAAGTCCCGACGAGTTTCAAAGATTAAGCCCCCGGTCATGACAAATGGTCATGTGGGCGGAAGAAGAAGGGAGTAGCTACCGAAGACCGGGATTTCGGGAAACGGAGAGTCAGAGCTAGCTCACGTTCATTATCCCGATACATGAAATTGCAACATGATCACAGCCATCGATCGAGGGGATAACACATGACCATATATCTGGCCTTGGATAGAAACTGAAGATCGAGAATTCGGGAAACAAGAGTCAGGGTTGACTCGCTTGCAGAAGTCCCGAAGTCCCGAAATGCAAAGCGCCTTTTTATAGGCATGCGGTCACAACCTATGGTCACATAGGTGAATTTCATGCCTTGGGCATGTTCACATTCATGGGGTTTCAATAGGGCCCGTGGATCAGATATCGGGATTTCAGTAGGAAATCGAAGAGCTAATCTGACACTTGAACGAGAAATTTTATTTAGTTCTCGCTCAAAGCATGGGGGTGTTACAAATTAGTATCAGAGCATGGTTACAACACTCTGCCTGTTTGGGCTCCTAGACAAGCACATTAAGAGGCGACATATTACCTTACTCCCTTTCCTAAAAAGGCTGGTTAAGCCCTTATTATAGAAAGAATGACAACCTACTACTATGTGTGTATGCATTACTGCTGTGTGTGTAGGAAATCAAGAAACGTGAATTAAGTTTTGATTGTGAACGAATATAATGTTGGCTAACAACAAGTGTTTTGTATGCACGTAAGTGGACGATCAACCATGGGAAACTACAGACGTATAGAATGGTGATGCACCACAAAGTGGGGAATGGCCCCCACAATAGAGACGAAGAGTCTGACGAAAGGAGGGTGGTAGATACCCCTCCATATATAGTTGAGACTATGAGGAGTCTCATGGATGAACTATAGAGTTGCAAGGATGACAACGAGAGGTTCATAAAAGAGCAAGAGCAGCAAATGAAAATTAATGTAGTCTTGCTACAGATTTTGTTCGACATACAAAAACAACTGCAGTATGGACCTGACACTAGTCACATGGACTGCCGATAGACAAAGAGGAGTCAAAGTCCACCTGAGATACAAAAATGTGTTCTTTTAAGTGGACACACTGGGAAGAGCACCTTGAGAAAGGTTCACACCGAAGATAGGAGACAAGCATTAGACGAGTCCTCTGGAAAGGAATCTGGCAACTCAGAGGGATCTTCTAGTAGCAGAACTAGTTCACATTCCTGAAGAAAATGGAAGAAACAAAAGCATTTCAAAAGTCACAATCTCGAAGAATTCAAGAAGGCCAAACCACCCTCTTTCGACGGTGAGATAAAGAGGGAGAGTAAGCGGTGGCCTGGATGCTTGGACTAAAGAAGTATTTGAGAGTCCATGACTTCTCAGAAAACTTGAAGGCCCGAGTAGCCACTTTCAACCTGAATGGAAAGGCTTCCATTTGGTGGGAAGACCTTAAGAATGTGAAAGGGATTCATGAAGAAGACCTATCTTGGGAACGATTTGAAAAATACTCTAGGAAGTAGTATTTGTCAGAAAAGTATTTCGACGAAAAGACTAAAGAATTCTATGAACTCAAGCTGAGGCAACTCACTATAGAGGAATACGACAGCAGATTCCTTGAGTTGCTGAGGTATGTACTCTACATAAAAGAAGAAAAGGCAAAGGTGCAATGATTCATCAGTGGGCTACCTAAGGACTATTAGAACAGGATTGAGTTTGACGAGCCAAGGACCCTAAAAGACACTATCTGAAAGCCAAGATATTGTTACAAACAGTTTGGGCTTCGAACAGAACCTCGCGAAGGCTGGAAGCAGAAGAATAGTTCAGGATTCCAGAAAAAGGGGTTTAAATCCCCAAGATTTAAAAACTATAAGAAGGATTCAAGGATGAGCTTTCTAACCCAAAGTGTACACCAGCAGAATTTCCCCTCCCAGAGAGGAAATAAACCTTTTGGATTAACCCTAGGGAAGATTGATAACCCAAAGAAAGAACCCTTGAAATGTTGGGGTTGTGGAGAAGAACATCTATCGAGGGACTACCCACACCGACAATATAATAGTAGGAGAATTTACAACGTCCAAGAAGCTACCACCATCAATAACATGGCCAGGAGTATGCCACGAATTTATGCAGCCGTGGATAATAAACAAGCCGACCACCAAATTTCAGTGGTGGAAATGGAAGGTATGATCACCAACCATATCGTGTTTATTCTAATTGACCCTGGTTCAAATTTGAGTTATATAGCTCCTCAGGTTGTTGATAAGTGTAAATTACAACCACATAATCATGCCAAGCCATGGTTGGTACAGTTAGCCACTAGAACCAAAAGAAAGGTGGCAGAGGTCATACCAGCTTGCCAATTCACTATGGGTGGATTCCCCACCCAAGCAACCCTTAACATACTACCCCTAGGATTGTATGACCTATTGATTGGTATGGATTGGCTAGCCACATATAAAACCAGACTGGACTGTTACCATAACACCTTAGAATGTGTAAGTGAAGAAGGGAGAAGGATAACCCTTCAAGGGATCCAGAAACCTATCTCGGTGAGAGGAATATCAGCCCTTCAAATGAGAAAGTATTGCAGAAAGGGATGTCCACTATATGCGATACATGTGTTGAAATCAGTTGAGGATGAGAGACCAAGCCTTGAAGACCACCCCATACTAAGAGACAATAGAGATGTGTTTCCAGAAGAGGTACTGGGTCTACCTCCGAGAAGGGACATTGACTTCTCGATAGAACTTGCACCAGGAGCAGTGCCAGTGTCTAGGACACCCTACAGGATGAGCACACCTGAGCTAGTTGAGCTTAAATTACAATTAAAAGAAATGATGAACAAAGACTATATCCGACCCAACGTGTCTCCATGGGGACCACCCGTCCTGTTTGTGAAGAAGAAATATGGTACCCTCTGACTGTGCATAGATTATAGACAACTCAATAAGGTAACCATAAAGAACAAGTACCCCTAACCCAAGATCGATGACTTGTTCGATCAATTGGGAGGTGCTTCCATATTCTCAAAGATTGACTTGAGATCTGGAACCATCAAGTCCGAATCAAGGGTGAAGACATCCACAAAATCGCCTTTAGGATGAGATATGGTCACTACGAGTTTGTGGTAGTACCATTTGGATTAACCAATGCCCCTACCACTTTAATGTGCTTGATGAACAATATGCTCAACAAATTCCTAGACAAATTTGTTCTAGTTTTTATTGACGATATCTTAATCTACTCCAAGAATAGAGAGGAACATGAGGAACATCTTAAACTTGTGCTTCAAGTTCTAAGAGAACATCAACTCTATGCCAAAATTAGCAAGTGTGATTTTTTCCAGAAGAAAACAAATTACTTGGGCCATGTCATATCTGAAGAAGGGGTAGAAGTAGACCCTGACAAGATTAGGTCTATCATGGAATGGCCTACCCCAAAGGACGTTTCAGATATCAGATCCTTTATGGGCTTAGCAGGATACTATAGGAGATTTATAAAAGGATTCTCCAAGATTGGTTGTCCAATCACTGCCCTCCAGAAGAAGGGAGATGAATTCATGTGGACACAAGAATGTGAAGAAAGATTTCAATCCCTGAAATACCTTCTGACCCATGCACCCGTGCTGAAGATCGCCGATCCCAAAAATGAATTCCTTGTGTGCACAGATGCCTGCAAGGAAAGGCTCGTAGGAGTCCTTATGCAATAAGGAAGAGTAATCTCAAAAATTGAATGAGCACGAAGTCAACTATGTGACCCATGATCTAGAGTTGGCTGCCATAGTGCATGCCTTGAAAATGTGGAGGCATTACCTCCTAGGTAGGAAATTTGTACTTATGACAGACCACTGTGTATTGCGACACCTGTTTGACCAACCAAAACTCAATGCTAGACAAGGTAGGTGGATGGCCCTCCTTAGCGAGTTTGATTTCGAAATCAAACATATCAAAGGAAAGGAAAATATGGTGGCCGATGCCCTTAGCATAAGTATGAAATCAATTCACCTGACAATGGTGATCACCTGTGAGACGAATGTCAAGGAAAGAGTTAGGAATGCACAAGAAGCAAACACATTTTTCCAGACCGTGATCTCGTACCTGGAGCAAGAACCCGCAGGGATAAAGTATGAAGGCTACCAGATGCTAGATGGAGGTCTGCTAACTTACATAAATAGATTGTATATTCCAGATTGTGATGACTTGAAGAGGTTCATAGTGGATGAACTACATAAAAGACCATATACTAGTCACCCAGGATACCAGAAGATGATCACAACCACCAGGAAACAATTCTATTGTCCCGTATTGAGGAAAGACATAGCTGAGTATTTAGCCAAGTGTATAGAATTCCAACAAGTTAAAGTAGAACACCGACACCCAACATGATTATTACAACCTTTACCAATCCCGGAATGGAAATGGGAGACCATCTCCATGGATTTCATCACTGGATTACCAACATCAACTAGGTAGAATAACGCCATCATGGTAGTGGTGGATAAATTGAGCAAGTACGCTAATTTTATTCCCATCAAATCGACTTGCAAGGCAATAGATATCGCCAACATATTCATGAAGGAGATATTCAGACCACATGGCATGCCTAAGGAGATCGTGTCTGACAGAGACACAAAATTTACCTCAAACTTTTGGAAATCGTTGATGGATGGCCTAGAGACCAAATTATTGTTTAGCACAACTTATCATCCTCAAACCGATGGATAGACGGAAAGCGTGAACCAAATATTAGAAGACATGCTAAGGATGCATGTAATGCATCAACCTAAAAGGTGGGAAGATTACCTGCCACTGGTGGAATTTGCCTACAACAATGGCTACCAAGAATCACTGAAGATGAGTCCTTTCGAAGTCCTCTATGGTAGGTCATGCAACACTCCAGTCAGTTGGAGTAATCCTGTAAACATAATTACTATTGGGCCCGACATGTTGAAAGAAATGGAACGACAAGTGATTCATATAAAGAAAAATCTGAAAATCGCTCAGAACAGACATAAAAGTTACGCCGACAAAAAGAGAACCCCTAGAGAATTCAAGATGGGAGATCACGTCTATCTCAGAGTTAGGCCCAGAAAGATTTCCCTGAGGATGGGAGCATGTACCAAGTTGACACCTCAGTATTGTGGACCCTTTGAAGTTATAAATAGAGCGGGACCTATAGCCTATAGGCTAGCACTCCTTCCCACAGTAAAAGCACATAATATTTTCCATGTTTCATTGTTGAAGAAATATGTACATGATTCTAATCATATAATTGACTGGTCTATGATCCAGGTGGAACCAGAGGGAGAATTCTTGCCAGAACCTCAATGCATACTAGACATGAAGGAAACCCCACTCAGGAACCGAACCATTGCACAGGTCAAGGTGCAGTGGAAACACTTTGGCCCATATGAGGCTACATGGGAAATGGAAGATGCCATTAAACATGCATATCCGATTTTGTTTACTTTTGTACATACACATCATGTTGATATATAGAAGATCGAGGACGATGTTACTTTAAGGGGGAGGGAATTGTAACACCCTGTTTCCCCCAGTCTATAAATATAACTATATTGGCCAGGAACTATAGGAAACTCGAAGGTGTGAATGTTTGATTTGATGGAACTTTGTATAAAAGGTTGATGAATGTAAATTATGTTATGAATATGTGTTGCATGACTAATGGGAAGGGGATGTGCTAAAAGAGACCATGATGGCTAATGAAAAGGTGGTGGAAGGGACCCGTAACAGTTGCGTTAACTTCCATCGAACCAATACCTTACTGGTTTTTACTTGCTCAAGACAAAAACAACTCTCTGACCCAGAAATGAATTTCTATGAGGATGGTAGGTGGGGAGGCTCCTCAAGAATTAATGAGGGGATGGGGCAGACCGCCCATCCGTAAAGCTCTCAGACCTGACCATGGATGGAAAATTCGCGCCACACACAATCTTGCAGGGGGATGCAAGAAAGAAAGTGTGGGTGTGGGCAGAGGGAAAGGAGAGGAGATTGCAGAGGAGAACCTCAACTCCTAGATCAAGACAGGAGAAGGAGAGTAACCTTTGTCCTCATGTATTTTCTGTATCGGGAGAAGGAGATTAACCTTCGTCCCTAACTCTCATTTAGCTGGAAGTAAGAGATTGAATTTCAGAGCATCGTGGTCTAAGCTCGGTGGTGGTCAGTGATAAATCCGTTGGGAGTGGCTGAGCCTATGGTTGGGTGGAAACAAGCACCCCTATCAGCAGTCACATCACGCCTTGTGGTTCTTATAAGTGTTTTATGCCTTGTATTTTGAATTGAATATCATGGATACGTGCTCATGTTTATACGCCCATAAATGGTTTCTGTATGGTATGATTTCCTAGTATTTTAGATTGGAAATAATGAATGCATGTGTACACTTATATGCCACAGTTAGTTTCTGTATAAACTGAGTAAGTCCGGAGCATGGGTCCGTTTCACTGAGAATTGTCCCATTTGCCTGATTCTCGTGATGTTCTGGTTTAATTCCCCGAAAGTGACTTCCCCAGGGAATTGCATCATGTCTCAGAGTTGGAGTAAGCTCCTTGGTATGTCTACCACTACGGTAAACCCATGAGGTTACCCTACCCCGGTGTCATAGCTCATAACTCGGTGAGTTAGGAAGGCACTTCATTCAGGACAATAGCCTAGGGACTTTGAAAAGTACCCAAGCCCTTATCCAGAAACCCAACTAAGATTAGGGATAAGAACCATCTGAAGGTTCATGTGTCCCAGGTTTGGAAACCCTATGCAAGAAGGGTTATCTCTCGAAGATTTCAGGGTCGTGGGAGTTTGAAGCCTCGAGAGATTGAATTTCGTTAGCCAAGTTTAGAAAGGATAGCGAGTCCAATTATCGAATGGGAGTATCCTTTCGTTTGGTAGACGAACAGACGAGATCCTTTCAGAAGTATCCCAGGTCTGTCAGGATCAATGGATCTAGAGGAGGAGCGAAGGTGTTAACTCCTCAACCCCTTCAATCTTCACAAGTAGCGATGGAATTAGGACCGTAGGTCCCAAGATCCATCGGGAGCTACCTTGACCATCGATATTAACCCTTGTGTAGGCAGGAGAGTGGACGCGTCAAAGTCCTGAAAGTCTCAAAGTGATCGGAACTGTCCATCGGCAGAGGAAACATGGAGAAGGATCAATGTTTCGCTGACACGCTGCTGAAGGAAGTCAAAGGGTAGAGTTTTGTGAACTCGCAAGACCCGAACTCACGATTTGATCTGAACCATCGGATCACAGGATGGCCATGGCCGTGGATTTGGGCACGGGGATATTGGGAGTTCGGGGTTCAAGATTTAGAAAGATAGGTGTTGGTTGTGTTCCAACTTCGCGAAACGTGAAGACCTGACGAGTTCGGAAGATTAAGCCCCCGGTCGTGACGAATGGTTATGTGGGTGGAAGATGAAGGGGAGGGCTACCGAAGACTAATATTTCAGGGAATGGAGAGTCAGAGTTGGCTCATGTTCATTATCCCAATACGGGAAATTGTGACATGATCACAACTGTCGATCGAGGGGATAGCATAGGACTGTATATTTGGCCTTGGACAGAAACCGAAGATTGAGAATTCGGGAAACATGAGTCAGGTTTGACTCGCTTGCAAAATTCCTGAAGTCCCGAAATGCGAAGCGCCTATTTATAGGCATGTGGTCACAACCTGTGGTCGCATAGGTGAAGCTCGCGCCTTGGGCATGTTCGCGTTGATGGGGTTTCAATAGGGCCCATGGATCAAATATCGGGATTTCAATAGGAAATCAAAGAGCTAATCCGACACTTGAACGAGAAATTTTATTTAGTTCTCGCTCAAAGCGTGGGGGTGTTACAGGTCCTCAATGGGGGCGTGCAGTGTTATGTTTAACACTTTGATGTCCATTGGGGAGTTGCGGTGTTGGGTAAACACTTTAAGGTCCTTTGGGGGCATGTGGCATCTGGTTTAGTTTTCATTTATGTTTTTGTTGGGGTTTTTATCCCTGTTTTTGTATCTCGTTAGGCAACCTGCGTGCTGGTTCAAGTGATTCTAGGGTTCTTTTGGGGATGTAGTAGTTTATGTTATCCTTGCAGATGTTTATAAATGTAAATGAGATTATACACTAATATAATTTCGAGCTAATCTTCTATTGGAAAAAAAAAGTAGGTTCCTTTTCTATGAGATCACACATCAAGGCCATATAACTGGATAATGGCTTAGGTTTCTTACTTTGTCTCATGGTTCCTTTTGGGGCACCATACTTCTCCCCATATTGAATAAGTTCCCTTGTCCAAGATGGCTTTCTCTTCTGAGAGATCGTCATCTAGGGAGGTTCTTGAGATTCTATGATATCATGATTTTATGGAATCTCATCATCATGGGTAATTGTAACTTCCTTCACAGGTTCTGCAACTCTGGGAGCTCCAGGTTCTTCTTCATATACTTCTTCAAGTTGGAATTTCCTTGATCTTTTGTGTGTTGCATCTTCATCAAAGATTACATCTATGCTGATCTCATTATGATGGTAACCTGGTATGTAAATTCTGAAGGCCTTAGATACCTCACAGTATCCAACAAATATTCCCTTCTTACCTGAAGGATGAAACTTAGTTCTCCTTTCTTTTAGAATGTGTATGAACACTGGACAACCAAATATTTTGAGATGACTTACTTCTGGCTTCTTTCCGGAGAAAATTTCTTCGGGGGTTTTGAATCCAAGTGCACTATGGGATAATCTATTTTGGACATAAACTGTTGTTCTTGCTGCTTCAACCCATAAGTGCATTGGAAGATCTTGATCGTGGATCATAGTCTTCACTAGTTCCATTATTGTTCTATTATTTCTTTCTGCTACACCATTTTGTTGAGGATTATAGGGAGTGGTGAGCTCCCTCTTAATCCCAACATCTCTGCAAAAGCTTCCAAATTCATTTGAGGTGTATTCTCCTCCATTATCTGACCTGAGTATCTTGATTTTTCTTTTGGAGAGATTTTCTACCAAGGCTTTGAATTCCTTGAACTTTCCAAGTACTTCATATTTGGATTTCAAGAAATAAACCCAAGTCTTGTGAGAATAATCATCAAATAAATGACACATAATATACATACCCACTTAAATAGGTTGATGGAATTGGACCACATACATCTTAGTGGATGAGCTCCAAGATTCCTTTTGCTTTAATGTCACTCTTTGGGAAAGGATTCTTTATGTTTTTTCCTTGTGCACATCCCTTGCATACAACTTCATGATCAACCTTGAATTATGGTAAATATGTAACTACCTTGCTTACATATGGTAAGGCTTTGTAGTTGATGTGAGCTAGTCTTCTATGCCAAAGTTCACATGGAATCTCAGTGGAGTGAGTCAAGGCTACATCTGAGTGACCTTTTAACTTATACAAGCCACCTTCTTATGTTCCAATAACAATTGCATCTTCTATGGTTTTTTCTTTAGGCCACATAAGAACTTCACCATCTATGAATGCAACCCTAAAACCTTTCTCATCTAGAGCTGAGATAGAAAGTAAGTTCTTTGTCAAACCTGGTACATAAAGTACATCCTTCATTCTCATCGAAGTTCATGAATCAAGTTTGTAGGTGGATTCTCCCATTCCTTTGATAGGATACTGATAATCATCTCCAAGTGAAACTTTATGAGGAAAGTCCTTTTCTGTAAGACTAGATAGAATGTCTCTTTGACCTGTCATGTGCTTAGAAGCACCACTGTTTATGAGCCAAGTGTCTTCTCCAAGTGTCACATATCCTAAGAGGGCGGAAAATAAAACATATTCTTCAATCTTTTCTTTAGTCAACTTTGTGGGTGGCGCATCATCTTCAACTGCATGGGCATGTTGTCTTTTGTTATTTCTCTTCTTGTATACTTCCCTTCTGGAAGGAAAATTCTTAGCAATGTGTCCCATCTTATCACAATAATAACATTGATAAGAGGATAAATCTTTTCCTTTCTTTGCCCCTTCTGATATTTATGGAATCTCCTTGGAGGGTGAGATTCTTTATGGAAGTGGGTGAATCTCTTTGGGGAGTGAGATTACTTATGCAGATGGGTGTCTCCTTTTGGAAATGAGACCTTTCCTTTCCTACTTTAGCATGAGTAGCTAGGGCTTGGTCTTCATCCCTTAATAGTACTTCTTCTTGGTTGGCTACTCTTGCTTCTTCTTGAACACATTCTTCCCATAGACTATCAAATTGGAGTTTTTCTTTTCTTGAAAAGATAGTTTGGATGAAGGCATCCCAAGGTCTTGTGAGACCATTAATATCTATCATTATGAGTTCATCTTCATCTAGGTTGTCTCCAATTGCTTCTATTTGTTCCTTGAATTGAGAAACCCTAGAGAAATAGTCATGAACTGTTTCTCCTTTCTGCATCTTTGTATTCTTGAGTTGGGTTCTCAGATTCATCTTTCGGTTGATGTTCTTTCCTTCATACATTCTAGTTAGGGCATCAAACATATACTTTGAAGTATTCTTAGAAGACACTTGAGGGATCAAGTGATTTTTAATGGAGTCTGCAATGATCCTTTTGGCCCTAACCGTATCCTTCTTGTATTTCTCTTTGGTTGCTTCTTCTTCGGGTTCCGATACATTTTCTTTTATGAATTTTTCAAGGCCATTCTCTTCAAGAATGAGTCCAATCCTGTATTTCCAGGCACATAAATTTTCCACACCTTCTAACTTGTCAACAAGCTTAGCGTGTGTAGACATCTTGACCTGGAGCTAGGAAAATGACCAAAAAATAAAAGTGCTCAGAAACTGAATCTGAACTTACCAGGAGATGCGATGGGATGAGATGAGTAGGCTGGAGTTGTCTGCTTTAAAAAATTCCAAGTTTTACCCCTTGAAACTTGACCTGCGCAAATATGGACTAGTACTTCTGGTACTGGTTCTGGTTTCCTAGTTTTCTGGTACCAATCAAAACTAGGGTTGACTTTTTTGAGGCTTCAACCATAGAAAAGGTGCTCTCAAGTTGCCAAATGATGTGTTGGGATAGGGCGCACTTCCCTAGATGGTTTTTAGTCAGAAATTCCCTTCTAATAAAAAGCCCTAATTTTCTTGTACAACAGCAATAACATTTTTGGATATCCAGTGAAAGGTGCTCTATTCAGTCAAGCTCTGATACCATGTTAAATTTAGAGTTGATATTATGTTCTTTTCAATTTACTAGAGAATAATAACACAAGTAGGATCACTGAAAGAAACACAATCACAAGGTACACAACATTTTATCCTGGGAAACCCTCATGGGGGAGAAAACCCAACAAAAACTTCATCAATAATAGATTTCCAATACAATTCCAAGACTTAGACCAAAAGAATAAAGAATATCCAAGACTGAGCATGCGCCTCTCTTCTGGTTCTTGTTATTGCAACTACCTCTAAAATACACGCACTTGTTGAGTGTCTAAGTGAGTAAAAGAATGAGGCGCCATCCTCACTTATTTATACTAGCTAAGGGGGCGCTAGGGTTATGTCTCTTCACCAAGCAGGGCCGAATTCTTCCAATAGTGGTTAAAACCACTTTAATAAACCCCAGGGGACGACTTCTCAAATACCACGATATGAATATCGTTTGACAAATTCACAAGAGGGGATTTGGTCTTACACAATACCCGACATGATCAATCCACAAAAGGGGATTTAATATATATAATAATAACTCAATTATAATTAAAATATTCTTTGTAGTTACAATATTTCAACAACTCTCTCCCTCAAGGTTCTTCTCGATAGTCTACTTAGGCTTCTGTGTCATTTCTATTTTTTTTTTAGTTGATTTAAGGGTTTTAGGTTGTAGGTTGGGAGTTATTTCACAAAACAGTTGGCACACTTATGTGGAAGTTGGCACAATTATGTGGGTGGTCAAGCCCTAGGTTTCAGTTTTGAAACCTGGGTCTGATATCAAATGTAATGGCCCCTATCCTGGGATTCAAGGTTTTAATAATAAATTTGTTATATAATTTATGTTTATGTTTTCATTAAAGTAAAATATAATTTCTGGTTATGTTCTAGTATAAATAACAGTTAAATCTCAAATCGAATTAACATATTTTCAAGATATAGGTATGTATTTGATCTTTCATTCCTAGAAAAACAGTAATAACAGTAATAAAAATATCAATGAAATACATGTTGCAGAAGAAGTTTTTCCCTTTTCTTTCCTGTTAATAATTTGCCTGATGACCTGCCTGAAATTGATACCTCCCAACCACCTAGGAACAGAGCCTCTCTGGCTCCCTAACTCGAGGAAATCAGATTTCCTGTCCCCTGAGCCCAAAATCCTACTAACTCCAGTGCACTAGTAAGCCCACCCCAAATGTTCCAACAATTTTTTCCTTCTCAGATCTCTCTTTTTCCCAATTCCAAAAAAAATCATTTCCAAAGTCTCATTGGCTCCTCCTTATCCTCCTCTCTCAATCCCCCCCCATCATCAATTCCCCCCATCTACCTTATCCTTTGTCATAAATTCCTACCTACCCCAACAACAAATGAAATACTTAATTTGATTCGTTGTTGCATTTCTTAAATCAAAAGAATAATTAAATAAATGATTAAACCTACTTAGTTCAATAATTAATTGATTTAGTTTAATCTAATTAGTTATAGTCAATAATTAATTTAACTAGGTGTTACATGCATCCCCTTTCTCACTTACACACTCATAATTCCAATACTATTCTTATGACGTTTCTAGTTTATCCTTTCTATAATATCTAATTTTTTACCTAAACACAATTATTTTTATTTAATTACTACAAATTCTCCTTTTTATAAAGATTTTCCAATTTTATTTATTAATTCCATTTATATCCTTTATTTTGTAATTTTAATTCTTCATAATTTAATATCATTTTCTAAAATTTTATAATTATTATTATCATTATTTTACCATCTTTTTAATTATACCTTATCACATTGTTATAAAGAATGAGAAATGAAAATGTTGCATTCATTGCCCCTACCACCATTCAAAAAGTTCTTGATTCCTCCTCAATTACTAAGATATCATTTTCCAACTATTCATAAAAGCCTAAAAGGACGAATGATCAAGGTTTCAATATTATCCTTTTGAATGGAAGATACTAACTCTTTTAAATTTTCCTTTGA
Organism: Picea sitchensis; assembly: GCA_010110895.2. Classification (NCBI taxonomy): domain Eukaryota; kingdom Viridiplantae; phylum Streptophyta; class Pinopsida; order Pinales; family Pinaceae; genus Picea; species Picea sitchensis. The sequence continues at coordinate 38,518 of SNQJ01S0003353.1, forward strand.
CACCTAAACATATTAATCTTTCGCTTCATTCATAATCAACCTAGCTTGGAAGGTAGTTTGGCAACCTAACAAGCTCTACTACTTTTGATTTTTCTCCACTTAGCATAATTTTGGAAAAATATTGTATTTTCATTGCCTTGTATGTACTATTATTAGCGAGTTTTCCCAAGTATATTTGAAACAATGCTACGATATTAGTACTATCAATAAGAAAAATACATTATGCATCTTCACAAGGGTTAATCAACCATACAATTTAGTGACAATTGGGTATTAAATTAATGGAGAAGGTTGTGAGTCGGACGAGACTCAATAATGGGTGAAATTTGAATTACTATTCCTTTATTTCACTCATTTTTGTAGTACTAGTTTACTTTTTTAAAGTTAATTTTGTCTCTTCATTAACTTTTATAATTATCTTCATCTTTTCATTTTTTTTTATGGCGCAAGTAAATTTATGGGAATATCCTTATGGCTTAGTTGGAGTGGTTAAGTGCCATGAATTACAAGTAATAGGTGACAAGGTCATGTCTTTAGACTATTTTGCTGTGTGAATATTGTGGATTTGAGTTGATGTCCCTACCGAGTTAGGTTACCAAAACTGTAATTGATTAGTTTACCCTAGTTACCATCCTTGAAATGTGAGGAAGTGTCTTGTAGATTTTTGGAGATGTGCATTTTATTGAAGAAAAATTAAATTTTAGGGGAATTGTTAGGTTAAAATTGACTCAATGAAAGAGTCAAAGTTGTTAGGTCGACAATAGTGGTTTCAGGAACATGGTATTTGTGACCCGTAGTATTGATCTCAAGGATTACACGTAATGAAACCTTTAAAAGGCTTGGGGGTAATCCATTGTAAGGTGTCAAGAGGTGAGCAATAAAGGCTCACATGGCCAACTTGGTCAGGTTTGGTCAAGAGACTAGTAGATCTATTGTTTGGTTTTTCTTGGTTTGAGTTTTCCATTATAAATCATGTGTCATGATTTATATGTTGTTTCTATGATTTGAAATATTTTTTTTTTTTCACATTTTTAAAAATTTCATTCGGTATCAGTGAAAGATTCTAGCTTCAGGGGGATGCCTTTGTTGCTAAGGGTTTGGCATGGTTTGGGCCGCTGATAGACGTGGTCTAATGTCGATGCTATAGAAGATGACGAAGAAATATGGAGTGCATTATGGTACAACTGTCAAAGTAGAGAGATAGGGTTTCAATGGAAGAAAACCCATGAGCAAAAATGCATGGACAACTTGTTTAGAGATGAGATGGAGGCCGAGTGGCGGACACAAAAGTTCATGCGAAGGAGGCATCGAGTTTGGGCTCCACCGTGAGCATATGTTGATGCATGGTTTTAAGCATTATAGTCCATAAGATTTAGCGGGATGGATCAAATCCATGACTGGGGAGGATATATTGATGATTCTCTATGATGGTTGGGAAACAGGGGATAAAATGATGGTAAAGGAAAATACCTAAATCATTATCTTGCATGATGGCATCGGTCGTGGAGATGATAACACCGATATTTTCCCAGGAGGCATGAAAGTGTGTCTGGATGATGATGCAAAATGACTTAGTGCACAATTGAGGTTTGGATTTTATTTTCACCAATGTGTGGGTGGATAGAGGAATGGAGGATCACTAGAAGGTATTAACTAACAGATCACAACGATAAAGGGTAGATTGCAACAAGGAAATAGGTAGTTCAATGCAAGACTAGTGAAGTCCCTTGGACCCAAGTGTTCAACGATAATTCGTTGATTTTATCTTCTCTGCTCAAGTTTGGGGATTTCAAGGGGGGGTTTTCTCTAAGATTTACCACATGTTAAATGAACATGGGAGAGAGCAATTGTGGGAGCTAGAGCTGTCTATGACCAAGGATTTTAGTGGCACGAAGAGAGCACCAGAGGTGCAAAGGTGAGAGGATGGAGACATAAGTGACGAGATAGAAAGAATGAAAAAAAATATTTATTATAATGGAGTTGAAAATCTTTATTGCATGCAAATGAGCATACCACTATAAGACCTAATTAGGCATGTGTACCCTTGGTAAATTACCGATAAATTCTAGAGGTAGACCTAGGTGATGGGGGGGACATGCTGGATTCCTTGATACCATGGTTATAAAGTTTGAGGCAGATAAGTCCTAAAAGTGAACAATGCAGACTCACTTCCTTGTTTGGCCAGATTTGGTAAAGGAAAATCCCAAGTAAAGTTTAAAGGGGGGAATGATAGGTTAAACTTGACTTGGTGAAAGAGTCAAAGTTGTTAGGTCATTGGTAGCAGTTTCACAAACACAATATTGGTGACATGTGGTATTGAGCCCATGGATTATATGTAATGAAGCATTTAAAAGGCTTGGGGATACTCCATTGTAAGTTTGCATGAGGTGAGGAAGTGAAGACTCACTTAGCTAACTTAGTCGAGTTTGATCAAAGAACTAATAAATCTATTAACCATTTTATCTTTATTTAAATTTTCTAAAATAAATTGTATATTGCAATGATTAAAATATTATTTTTTCTCTAATATTTTTAAAATTTTCAAAAATAATAAAACATTTCCATTAATATAAAAAAACACACTAAAAAACAACAAAAAGTATATAATAAAAAAATTAAATGATGAGGAAAATACCACTAATGAGAAGATAGAATGAGGAGTCGATCGCCTTGAAAACACCGTAACAAACAAACATGTCAAATTAGATATGATAGCTTCGATAAATTGTTAATTCTGCAGTAGTTTTTAGAATTATTTTATAAATTTCATAATTATAGCAGAGTTCAAAGGAACTAGAGGGCATTCACAATATTTGAATATATTATATCCGTTTTAATCAATCTAAAAATGTAAAATTTTATAAATTAAAATTGCTCTTGTTCTTTTATTATAAATGTTCTTACAAAGTGAATATGATCATCATTTAATATTTTAGGCACAATCCACTTTTAATATTTGTATATTTTTGTTTCTATATTATTTTTAATATTTGTGTATTTTTCTTCATGTGCTATTGAAAAATGAGTTGTTAAAGCTAATTTTCATTATTTAACATTTTAGGCACAATCAACTTTTAATATTTGTATATTTTTGTTTCTACATTATTTTTAATATTTATATATTTTTCTTCATGTACTATTGAAAATGAGTTGTTAGAAGCTAATTTTACAAACACAAGAGAAAAATACAATTACCGAGTGCATATGATCATCATTCAACATTTTAGGCACAATTAACTTTTTAATATTTGTATATTTTCGTTCCTACATTGTTTTAAATATTTGTATATTTTTCTTCATGTACTATTGAAGATGAGTTGTTAGAAGCTAATTTTACAAACATGAGAGGAAAATATTTAGATTATCATGTACAGATACTAATTGAATGATATTGTGTAGAATAAATGTACTTATAAATACAACACTTTATTTTCATGATGATTAATATACTAAGTGTACATTGATTTAAAGTAAATGTGATAACCAAAAATAATTAATTATAACAATTTTAATAATTAATAAAACATTTTAATTTTTATGTCAAATAATAATTAATTATATATATATATATATATTTTTTTTTTTTTTTCAGTAAAATCATAAAAAATATTCTAGAATACTATAAAACATATGTTTCAGGTTGGTTTACAAGTGGCATGTTTTTACATACTCCTAAAATACATAATAATCTGAAATACATAATATTAATGATAAACAGGGGCACTATTATTGTCTTTTTGCACCTCATTAGATTATGAGGAGCTTTGTTCTTCGATTTCCATAGGGTTTATTAGTTAGTGTACCATGTCTTCCTCCATATGCTCAAATTGATATGAATTGTCTATTTCCATGTTGTTGGAGCCCAATGGTAATTCTTCTATTCGTTGGGTAAGAGTGATATTATTTATCCTACTACACTTAGCCTAAAGAAAATATAACCTCTCCTTATGATGCGTAAACATGCTTATGAATTTACCATTTGGACTAATACAAACATGTTCAATATCTCAAACCTTAGTTGACACCATTAGAATCTTGAATTAATTCTTCATGATGGTGCAAGGCTATGTGAATCTCACGAATGTCATGAAAGAGAAGAAAGGAGAGAAAGGAATGAACAAAGAGTTGGAAGTGAAACAAACCAGAGAGACATACTAGAGGAGGTTTAACCCACTCACCCTTATTTTCACACTAGAAACCAATGAAGGAAATATACTAATCCAGAGAAGAAATATACCAAAGGAGATACTAGATCTTTCCAAAAAACTTACCATCCCGCTCAACGTATGGGTGAACTAGCCCACAATGCACTAACACTAAGCTATTGGCCCTTCCATCATCCCACCACGATTGTACTAACTCTCAATGTAACATTTAGTTGTCACAAACAAGAACTAAATTCACATGAGGAGAAAAGTGATAAGTTTCCTCGAGTCACCCTTTTGAGGACTTTTCCAACTCTCACTTGACATTTGATTCATGTGAAATTAATAAGAATATTAATCCACATTTCCAAACTTAGGTGTTGTCTATAAGGCATTCAACCCCATTTTTAATCAATGAACCTTGGCTAAGCGTGGTCTCCCACTTGGCCCATGGGTTGGCTTCTTTGTTGCACTCCCTCTTAATGTGAAAAAATGAGACATTATAAAAGATATAAGATCTTGTTTAATTCTGGAGATGATGATTTTCAACTTGGCTCCTTCAGATATCGATGTACCTAGTATTTCTTCAAGAATGATCATTGAGCCACCATAAATGAAAATAAATCCAATATTTGCCTCCTTAACTATTGATAGGCGACACAAGATAGAATAAGTGTCAACCAAGTTGTTGGATAAATTTCATAGGCCCTATGCACAAGAAATTATAGAAATTCATTTGGGATCATGAATACTCCCCACTCCTATCACTCATAATAATTGTTTTTAATAATATAATTAATACAAATTAATTATTAACAAACATTATTGATTAATAAATGATGAATTCATAATGACTATTAATCAATATTAATTATTATAACATATGTATTTTGATTTTACATTAATCAAATTCATAAAAATGGTAGGTGATGTTAAAATGACGAAAGATATTCCCTTAACGATCATGTGAGGCATTGCAATCAATTAGAAAAAAATATCGGGGTGAAATCATGAAGTTGGGTGTCTATTTTGCTTGTTTTATGAGAAAAAAAACTACATTTTCACAAGTTCTTCAACTTCCGGCATACAAAAGTATTTATTTATTTATTTAGAATTTCACTTTACAGTAAAAACAAAACTTGTGAAGAATTTTGTTAGCTTTCCAATGACTATTTTTCAATTTTTATTTATTAAGATTTGATATGTCAATTTGACAATTGTTTAACAGTATGTTCCTTAAACATGAAAAGAATCATAATGAGTTATGTTTTCCTCCAACAATGTATCTATTATTAAACTTATGTTTTTAACAAACACAATATATTACAACAATCTATAGAATTTTGAATCTAATGGATGAATATTATAATTTCTAGAATTTTTTGAAGTTGACCAAGTTGAAAACGTTGCAGATTTTAGACACTTGTTTTCCTCCACCTTGTATCTATCTTAATTTTTACTTAAAAATAAAATCTAAAAATACGCTTTTGAAAAGAACAGTTTAAGGATTATGAATATAATTTTTTCTAAATTTTTCACTGTGTATTTTTAAAGATATGGATATTTCATTTCACTGAATCATATGTCTGCTGAAAATATTATGCAGTGATTTAAATTTTTTTTTAAATAAAATTAGATAAAAATAATGAAAACGAAAACAAATTATAGGAATTGACAGTAGATTCAATTTTGCAAATGCTGGTGTCATTTGCGAAACCAAATTCTAAGTATTTGTAGGAGTCTGCAACCTCCAAAGTTCAGGTAAGCTTGGGGAAATTCTTTGGTTTTTGTATACAGTCCCAATTTCTGGTTTTCGATCGAAAGAATCTTTCAGCCGAAACAATATTCTTTCGGCCAAAAGACTAAATTCTAACGGAAACCGTGAAAACTAAACGACTTCCACGGTTTTCGGCTGAAAAAACCTTGTTTCAGCCGAAAGATGGTTGAATGAATTCCGTCGGTCGGAAAAAATGAAAAGACATGCGTCGTATCGTTTCATTTCGTGCCAAATCGTATAAATACGCTTTCGGATGAACACATTTAACACAATTCATCACTTGTTTGATGGTTTTCTAGAGCACCTAAACAAAGTTTCGAATCATCTTTTTGGTTTTTGTTGAAAAAGGTAATTGATGTTTGTTCAAGTTTTTATTGGAATAACAATTTATATGTTGAAAGATAAATGTTGAACATTTTTTCAAGGTGAAGTCTTTGTTGAACATATCTTTTATAGATAACTATAAAAGTCATGGGAAACAAAAGTTTGCATAAGATAAAATTTGATTGCACTCGAGATGATACTCTTTATAATGAATAAAGGAAAGAACATTATTGGAGAAAGAAACGAGAACGTGCAAATATTGAAGAAATAAACGATGATAATGTAAATAGAGATTTTAAACAAGAAGAAGTCCAACCAGTTATGCATGCACATATTGTCTATATTAAAAGTATAGAATTCAAATTTAAAATATTGTTTAATATAATTGATTGTAATTTTACAATTTGATGTTTTTCAAAAAACATAAATAGATTTGTCTCATAATGTCGAATAAGACGTTGAAACCGAAATTGAAGCAGAAGACGTTGAAATCGAAATTGAAGCAAAAGACGAATCACCTATAGGTATGTACATAAATTTAGATAATACAAGATGAACACTTGTATATATATTTTAGTGAATTTATGTTCGGGTTTTGTTTTTTAATATAAACTTTAAATTGAAATATGCAGGAGAATCTATCAACATTGACGATGAAATATTAGAAAATGTTGATATTGACAAATTTGGGAAGAAAAAAGCTAAGCATTATATAAGATATCGCCCTAAGAATATGTATAATACTTTTTTCAAAGATGAATCAGTAATAGTACAAGCTCAACTTTTACTCTGTCTAATAAAGTAAGGAAAGTTAAAAGAAGCTGCATCATTATTAGGTATTCAATAGTAGACAAAAGATACAAAGGTGAAACAAAATGTCTTTGACAATATAACTAGTGTATTAAAAGATTTTGGAAAATCTCAAAAAAAAGATGCCAGTGTTGCACGTAGAGCGATACAAACAACAGTTGTTTCATCTAGCAATATAAAAGATCGTTTGACACGACACATGGAAAAAACGATGGGAATGTCAATAAAAACATTGCACAAACATAGAAAATTTCGATTGCAAATAGATGCAAATGATGAACTGGCTTGTTGGATAGTGATTTCTAGACAACCCTTCAAAGATAGACTTGCAGAAAATGTTAAAGAATTGGCCTGTAATTGTTGGTTGGTAGAATCTCATGTTTCACCACATACAAGGGATGTGTTGTGACAAAGAATAGCACAGAAACAATATGAAGAACATTCACAACATATATTGCCAATGACACAAATAGAATTGTTCAATAAGTTCAAAGAAGAGCACAAATAAGTTAAAATTTTCATCAATACATTTGTGTAACAAAAACCATGGTTTGTTAGACCCATCACTGTTCGTGACACTTGTTGTTGTCGTTATCATGTGGAATTTGAGTTGTATTACGACACTTTTTTTGATTTTGGTAAAAATTTATGGCCAAGTTCACCTCCTCCTTCCACATTCCGTGATTTTGTATATGAAATTCTATGTGAAAGAGAAGGTGATGATTTATTTTACAAAAAAAAAATGTGTTGGTGGAAAGAAATGTGATCGTTGTGGAAATCTAAGTTTGTTTCACTCAAATTATCATATTGATATGAATGATCAATCATTTTTTAATATAACAGTCAATTGGAAGAGATATGAATATATCAACATCATGACTCCACATTCTTCAAATGTTATTTCCAAAAGGATTGATTTGATAGTAGATAAAATCTGTGTGATATATTTTTTGAAGAAGTTTGAGGAAGAAATTTATAAATACACCAAGCATTCACATAGATCTCGATGGAAAGACCTACAATTCAAACAATCTCATGAAGTGTTTCCACCAGGGACAAATTTATTTGTAGTTGATTTTGCAGAGAATTACACATTCGTTGCACAAAAAGAAATATAGAGTGAATATTATCATTCTGATCAAGTCACAATATTTGTCCACGTTCTATATAGACAAACTCAATGAAGTCTTGATAACATAGAAAGCGCCAACAATAATCGACATGTTATTAAAGAAGATCACTTTTATATAAGTGATGATCGAGCACACGACACACATTATGTACAACATTGTTTTGATAAATTTTATGATTCATTGAAAGAACATGAAATCAGATTCGATCGACATTGGATATGGTCAGATGAGTGTGTGGTTCATTTCAAATCTTCACGACCATTCTATTGGTTATGTTGTCTGCATAAAAAATCAAACTTTACACATTGTTGGAATTTTTTTGAGACTGGTTATGGAAAATGAGAGCACGACGGTGCAGGGGCATGTGTAAAACAAGCACTTCGAAGGTATCAGATGAACCCTCATGCCGATCGATTTGAATCCGTTGAACAAGTTGTTGAATGGTGCAAAATGGCGCTAAGCCATGAATATAATCCGTCAAGGGATGTGTGCAAGTGTGTCTATATATACATGTGTTACACATGTACACATGATATTTTTATTTGAACATGTTCAAATTTATATTCAATCTTTAATCATTTTCTTGAGAGATCTCAAGTTAACAAGTTCTTGTCTTGTGCAGGTTTTTTTGGTATGTTGGAATTCAAGATGTAAATAGTTCAATCCCATATGACGCCAGTACAATACATGGGACACGAAAAATACATCCAGTTAAAAAAAAACGTTATCAAAATGTGTTTGCATTTGATAGAAGAAATGAGTCTTGTTTTTGTTCAGTTTGCATAGAGGACACATAATCCACATATATTTGCGAAAATGAAAATGCAGAATATGTTAAAGCTTGGAGACATACCAAACTTAATGTAAAAGGGAAAATGCCATTTGCAAGTTCAGAGGAGATGGAATCAAATGAAACTATAATGTCAGTTGATGGCGATAGAGTTTCCGATCTTGTTAGAGAAGGTAATTTTTATGTTTAAATTTTTTCAAATAACTTGTAGATATACTTGTGTGATAATCTAACACGAACTATTTGTTGTCCAATATATCCAATTATTGCAGGAGATGTCTTTGCCATGGTTGCACCTGTAGACAACACTGAAAACATGAAATATTATTTGATGCGATGCACAAAACAAAAGATGAGGCTATTAGAAGATTTTGATGATAATGATTTTATATATGAAAGAGGATCCATTGTATTGAAAGCATATTTTTTTTCAAGAAACCCATCAAACTGATACTCATGTTCACTTTCAGGACTACCAATCAGATGTCATAAGTTATTAATATAGTCATTTGGTATGTGTAGCGCGCATAAAGTTAATAGAAGTTCAATCAAGAAAAAAAACAAAAGTTAGAAAATGGAAAATGTCCAAAGTCGATAATGAACGAATAATTGAAGATGGAATACCATTATGATTTCTTTAAACAAGTGACACATGTACAATCTAGAATTTTATATTTTACATTGAAAGTACACGTATTTATGAATATCTAGGATTCTAGATTCACTTCCAGTTTAGTTTACTTTCATGGTCTGGATTCAATTAAGAAAAGTTATATTTTTGATGAATTGAATAAAGTTTACCAAGCTTTATTTACAATTTCAGGGAATAACCTATAGATTGTATCTAGGGAACCTAAATTGACCTATACTTTGGATGATTATACTTTAATCCTACAAATTATCCAAATCGTATACACAAATCCTTTAATGCATGTAACCAATTTACCACATATAGGATAAATGCGTTCATTATTTGCAATTTGATTGTTCAATGTTTTTTCATATGAAAATGATAACTTCATATCAAAACTAGGACCCATTTCCATGTCATTATAAGGGACTATTGATGGCTTAAAAAAACTTTAAATTCTGATAAATTTTAATATCAATATAAATTTTAATGAAGATCGCTTACATATATTAAATTTGATGACTTGTTTTGACTATTTTCAACCATATTTCCAAATCAAACAAAATTTAAATTATAAGTGAGAAACTATAATTTTTATTTCACATTTTTTTGAATATTTCATTGTGAAATTTCATAAGAAACTATAAAATTTGACGAACTATACAATTTAATTTTTATTTCACATTTTCTTGAATATTTCATTTTGAAATTTCATAAGAAACTATAAAATTTGATAATTTTTTTTGAAATCAAGAAAATAGTATATTGAAATTATTTCATCCAATATTTTATATAAATAAACATAGTGCAAGTAAAATCAAGACAAGACAAAATATTACATGAGTAATCTCAATATCTCTTCTATCTCTTCTTGTGCTTTTGTTATCATCTTTGTAGTTTTCTCATAGTTGTTCGTATGAGAAAGAAGGTGAATTCAAAGACCATTAAAACCTTTCATTGAGATGTTCATGTAAATTGAGATTTTGATGTAAATGTGAGACCATGTCTCTATGAAAATATCGAAATGATAAAGACCATGTAAATGTCCTAGGTTCACATTCAAGTTTGTGTAGAGCCCCTTGTGCGTGTCTCTCTTACTTTGTAATATTTATAATGGGTTTTTTCATTCTTCCATTTGTTCAAGTGATTCTTCCTTTCTATGTCTTCTAACCCATTGTTACACTAATTTTCTTAGTTATTTCTTTTTTTTTTTCACACGAAAAGAACAGTTTCACTGTTATTCTATTAGAATCAAATGAATTTTTTTGTTACATATGGATCTAGAAAGTTATGATAAAAAAAGATCTGTAGTCTTTCCTTCCTTCCACTTTTTTACATTGTAGTAAAGTTATAAAAAGTCATCTAGTGTCGTATACAAAATTATTCAAAAAAGAGACATCTGTAAAGATCCAAGCTAGAAAATGTAAAAATTTTCTGTACATACAACAGTTCCATCAACAATTTCTTCATAAAATAGATAACCAAAATTTCCTTTGAGTGCCTTTTTGGAGATGCTGTTTGCTACTTTGTTGAACTGTCTATGTACATGCATAAATTTGATAGATTTAAATCTATTATTTAAGTTTATGATCTTATCTGTTACTTTGTCGAACTGTCTATGTACGTGCATAAATTTGATAGATTCAAATCTATTATTTAAGCTTCTGATCTTGTCTTTCCAGTTGTTGAGATATATCAAGTTCATATTGGATTTGGAATTTATCCAATGATAGTGACCTTGGAATCTCCCACAACCATCAATTTTTTTTTTTATGAAAAAGTAGGAAATGAGTAATAATAATCCCCATAGGCCCAAGAGTTCAGATTTATGTTGAATTTTATTTGTCAACAATGAAATATGTTGAATTTTATCATGTGTTTTTGAACAGTCCACAGTGAACATAATAGAAAGCATTTAAATTAATACATAGTAGTATAGGCCCAAGAGTTCAACTTTATGTTGAATTTTTTCAGTCCACAATGAAATATGTTGAATTTTATCAGTCCCCATAAGCCCAAGAACAGTCCACAATGAAATATGTTGAATTTTATATGTGTTTTTGAATAGTCCACAGTGAACATAAAATGAAGTATTTAAATTAATACATAGTAGGATAGACCCAAGAGTTCAACTTTATGTTGAATTTTATCAGTTCACAATGAAATATGTTGAATTTCATCAGTCCCCATAGGCCCAAGAACAATCCACAATGAAATATGTTGAATTTTATCACGTGTTTTTGAACAGTCCACAATGAACATAAAAGAAAGCATTTAAATTAATACATAATAGTATAGGCCCAAGAGTTCAACATTATGTTCAATTTTATCAGTCCACAATGAAATATGTTAAATTTTATCAGTCCCCATAGGTCCAAGAATAGTCCACAATGAAATATGTTGAATTTTATCTGTGTTTTTGAACAGTTCACAGTGAACATAAAAAGAAGCATTTAAATTAATATATATTAGGCTAGACCCAAGAGTTCAACTTTATGTTGAATTTTGTCAGTCCATAATGAAATATGTTGAATTTTATCAATCCCCATAGGCTCATGAACAGTCTACAATGAAATATGTTGAATTTTATCATGTGTTTTTGAACAATCCACAGTGAACATAAAATGAAACATTTAAATTAATACATAGTAGAAAAGTATTTAAGAGTTTGATGCTTAATTTAATGCATTGTAAAAAGGAGAATATACAAAACATTAGTTCAAAACTAACAACTTTGACACTTTTTAAAGACAAAAGTTATAAACACAAAATTAATGTCCTATAAAAACATAAGTTATAATATGAAAACCATATTTATGTTATATAGCTAGCTTAAAGAAGAAAATTAATATTACTAAAATAAGAACAAAGTCTTATAAGCTTCGTAGTGAAACTCTCATTGAACAAATCCTATAAAACAGTATAAAACAATATCGTAAAACATAAATTAACCTTTTGAGAAATCAAATATGAGACAATAAATTGATATTTTGAGAAATCAAATTTGAGATAATAAATTGATATTTTGAGAAATTAACATAAATTAACAGATCATATTTAACAATATAAGAGAAATCAAATATGAGACAATAAATTGATATTTTGAATTATATATATATATATATATATATATATATATATATATATATATATTATAATCAAAGTTTGAATAGTTACATATGTTCCACATCCATTTAAGGATGATAACAAAAGCTAAGACATTTAATTCCAAAATTTTGGACTCTAAGCCATCACTTTAAGATAGATCACTTCATACCTGCAAAAAAAACAGAATTCAAAAATTAAAAATTTACAATTCAAACATGCGAAATAAAACAAAATTCAAAATTTGTGATTAAAACAAAATTGACATACATACCAAAAGTGTGAAGTCCCATCCTCCAACATACTCTTTCCCACCAAATATAATGTAACCAAATATAGTTTAGACATCTGTAACAATAAAAAATAATAATAAAAACAACAAATAACATATATTAGCATATATACTTTAACTAAACAATAAGAAATAATAACATACCCAACCACAGTTAAACGAATTTAAGATAGTTACTCTCCACATTAAGCATACATGATTCAAACAATTTGTAAAATCTTAAAAAAATTTAAAGAGAAAAATTGTGTTCTTGGTAAAAAAAAAAATTGTGTTTAGAGTTAGAGTTAGATAATAATCTGAAAATAAATATAGAACTGTGTATGAAGAAAGTTCACAAATATTCATATTAAGTCATTCTTCCAATGAAATACTTATCTCCTTGTGGATAAAGTCCCAAATTCTTCAGGTGAAATTCTCCTTGTGGATAAGTCCCAAATTCTTCAGGTGAAATTCTCATTCCATGTGATGTTATTTGATTTTATTTACTCAGCAATACAATACTAATCTCCTAAGTAGTAAAATACTTCTCTCCTCTTTTGCAAATGTCATATAATCAAATTCCATAATGCCCTTTTAAATTAATGGACTGATAAATCTCCATATTAAGCCATTCTTCCAAAAAACTACTTATATTTATGAAAATTCACAAATCTCCATTTTAAAAACCATTCTTCAAGAAAATACTTATCTCCTCTTTCAGCGGTGGAATATATGTTCTCATATAATCTTTCATAGACATGAAGAAAACACAAATCTGCACATGTATATTAAGTCATTCTTCAAAAACCATTTAAATCTTTCATCTTTCGAATGTATTCATATTACATATAATCAAATGCTCTTTGAAATTATGTGTGAGCTAGCTCACATATACATATGCATAGCTTATTTGTAAATCTACTTGAATGTTGGTTTTTGTGGTTAGTAAGAGTTTGACAATACCCTGGCAAGAAGGAATTCACTTCGTTGTATGTAGAAAACACAAATGTCCATACTACGCCATTGTTGGATAAGAAAACAATGATATAGTATGTTCTCAAATAATCAAATGTTCAAGTTCAAAATTAGGTTTTCATCATGATCTAAACTTAAATAATCAAATGTCCAGATGTGGGATAGAGTCTGTTCTCAAATAATCAAATGTTCAAGTTCAAAATTAGGTCTTCATCATAGTCTAAACTTAAATAAGTTTGAATGTACACAATTTAAGACAACAATAAGCTTATAGAGGGGTTGTATATATTTCAAAATAATTGATCAAAGCTTTGATTAGGAACGTGACTAAACTAAAAATTCTAGAAAACAAAAATTTGATAAAAGTAAAAAACATACATTTTTGAATCATCCTGAATGGACACATCCTTCCCAATTATGGGTGCTTCCTCAGCTTCCTCGTCAATCCCAATATCCCTCCCAAGCACACTCTCAGGTACTCTCTTCTCCACATTACCCTATATAACACATTTCAAATTTAAAAATTCAAAAATTAAATTTAAATGATTTTAACACATTAAATGATACTTGTGAACTCCCACCCTCTTCAAAATCTCCCAATGAGAATTGAGACAAGCTTGCCCAAGTAGTAGGAGATGGAATAGAGATCTGTGAACAACATAACTAAGAACTAAATCTAGGATTCAATGTGTTCACATTTATACAAAATTATAAATGTTGTTGATTTCTTATTCAAAAGATTGGAGATTGAACAATTAAAGTGCTCATATGTGGATATTAGAAAAAAAATACCTGATTCAACCCATCCAAATTGAAACTTGTGGAATCAAGTCCCCTATTTGCTGGAGATTCATTTAATATATCTCCAAACTGCAATTAATGACAATAACAACTCGGTTATTTCTATAGATACAATGATATCTAAATCTAGAATTAGAAGTAAACTATCCTAAAATGCGTCAAAAATTTACTAATTAGAACACATACCAATCTGTTGTTCGGGTCATCATTCTGAACGACCTTCTTCCAACTATCACGACAAAATTTTGCATACTCCTTAACATATTCTAATGACATGGTATCTAACTCCGCATCTATTTTATAAACAAATGTGGCTCGGGAATTGGCTTCCGCTCGCTAACGGTTCATGCCAACATCAACACCATAAAAAAACGCTTCCAAATTTTCCCCGATTGCATTCCTAGCCTCTTTTCCAACCTCTGATGTAGCTCACAACTATGAATGTGAAGTAAATGCCCCCTATTGGGAGAGATACTAAAGGTTGTGGAGGCCTCAACAATGTCGCATTTCGATATGCCTATTTGCGATTATATGTTCTTCCTTTACCAGTCCCATAATAATTGGATGGTAGAATAGTATAATCAGGGTGCATGTGCAAGAAAAACTTTGCATAAAAGTGTCTTGCAAAATAGTGTGGAACCTCATCGTTCCACTACAATTTCTCATATGCCGCAAAAAATATGTTATACAGATGTTCTGCAATGTCGGGGTGCTTAAAATATTTCACCTTCAACATCTTCCGCTTTGGCCCATATTTGAAATTGAACATTGAAATTGCGTCTTCTTTTGAAACTTTATTTTTTACTGCCTCCCATTTATCAGGGCCCATCACCTCTGACTTTCACTGCCTCATTAGATCGACAAAACTGTCAGTGGTTGGCCCCATCTTTTGATATGCATCCATAAAGTTTTGCAATGAATGAAAAACAATTTGCAATCTTTGTTTACTCTCCTGAGGGAGTTCCAAGACCACCAAATCATTTTCCAACCTCCTTTTAACACCTGAGCATCACTCAAGGGTCATTGCTTCAGTAATCCCTTTCGAGGGATGTTCATCACCAACATCCGAAGGATAGGTGGACGTAGGCGTGTAATCTTATGTTTCTTGATAACATGGTCTCCTAAATCCACCTTCACCCTCTGCACCGACATTATAATCTTCATGACAACCATTCTCTCTTTCATTATCATCCCTTGCTCTAAAATCATTTTCTACACACACATTTGAAAGTAATTACAACATTTAACTTCACATAAATTTAAATACACAAAAATACAACAAAAATAAACAAAATCAAAGAAAATTACAAGAAATATTCTCTTGTCCTGAGGTATTCCCTACATTCTTAGGTGTAGGAGTATCAATGCGCAACCTATCTAAGAAGGCTACATCCATAGCACTTGCTTGAGCACATTCTGCAGTTGATCTATTCA
This sequence comes from Picea sitchensis, assembly GCA_010110895.2. Taxonomy (NCBI): domain Eukaryota; kingdom Viridiplantae; phylum Streptophyta; class Pinopsida; order Pinales; family Pinaceae; genus Picea; species Picea sitchensis. The sequence goes on from SNQJ01S0003353.1 coordinate 54,714, forward strand.
CAGACTTGTTTGAAAATCTCCTCTGACGAGATTGTTGTTGGTCACTTAGAGTCTGAATCGTAGAAGGAGTTCCTCTTCTTTCTTCTTGGGAGAGCCTAGAACGTTTGCAAGGAATTTTTGGAGAATCCCGTGTCGACATCTCTCCTCATTATATATCCTTTGGAAATTCATGAAAAGTTAAGCACAAGACAAGTACGAGTTAATATCTCCAACATCGACCAACAGAAATTATGAAGAAAGAAAAAAAAAGACAAAATTAATAGAAATGTTCTTTATGTTAGACACAATTATAATAGGGTGATGCATAACTCCACTACCCATGCCCATTTCAAATATATTTTGGTTCCTTAATATTAACACAAATAACCTTGGTAAATCCACGAATAGTACATGGGTCAAAGTTCGATAAAGGAGTTGCGGTTATCTATATGGGCAATCCGATTTCATGCATCCAACAGGTATGGAGCACAGTCCATGAAAATCAACGATTAACTCTACACCATGTTTGGTTGGATGGAAGAAATATGCCATCTACAAAGAAATGGAACTAAGTATCAATAGGTCTGTATTAAACTTGAAGGGGGCATTAATAGAGAACATGTATTATATGATTGCAAGTTGTTGGAATTATGTTTATGACATACCTTTTTACATACTAAGTGTTTGTGATTTGATGATTTGACGCTGCTAAACATTCGTTTATATGTGGTTATAAAGCATTGTTTATATTCTTACCAGCCTTCTTCCAGTGACCTCGTCGATACAGGGGTTGAGAATGGCCTCTGAATCATTTTGGTAGATCCATCCTATTAGAAACCCCATGGACAACCAGGACTTGGCCAAGTGATTCCAATGCTTGTGTAAATACAAAGGGTAATACATCACCATCTTCAACTAGTGTCTTATCCAAAGGTTAATAGAAGCTCATCTTCAACTAAATGCTTGTGTAAATAAAATCGATAATAGATCATTAACAAGGGTCTCACTTGATCCATATATTAATCCATCAAAACAACTCACATTTGGGTTATTTTAAGTCTAGGATGGTGAATGACCAGCCAACATGTTGCTCTCCCAACCATTGAGTGGCTGCCTATGGTAATAGATCATGTAAACTCTTTTATGTAAGTGAAGGTTTTTTGCAGTATGTAAACTCTTTTATGTCTATATTAGACTTTATTATCCAAAATGAAGTATTCTTTATAATTATTCTTTTAGTCAAAGGGTCACTACAATTGCAAAACAATACCAAAGTGGGAGACTGGTTCCTTTTTGAGCAGTTTACTATGATAACAGTCTATGGTTTGGAAGAGAAGCCATATCAAAAGTGAGTGTTGAATTTGGTTGTTCTAGAGATTGAAAAAAGTGAAATTCAGTTAGTTGATGACTAAAAAGCCAAGCATATTACATTAAATGTAAATCGGATGAATTTCAAGGAAAAACCAAATCTACACAAGTAGGTCACTCATGTCTTACACAAAGATGTGACCAAGACTCATTACATGAAATATTGATGTCGTTTATCAGTTTTTCTATCAATGCAAAGCGTCTGTTACATATTTTGGTGTATCTATTTTGGAGGTTGAAGGAATGACTACAATGAATATACTACCTATGTTTCACTGTTTGTTTTCTATTTGTTGTGCTATATTAATGCAGATTTTCCATAACATATTACAATGTAATATGTCATAACATATATTACTATATAACATATTACAATGTAATAAGTTATAACATATTACAATGTAATAAGTTATATCATATTACAATGTAATAAGTTATAACATATTCCAATGTTATAACAATTAATAGACTACCTATGTTTCGGTGTATCTATTCTGGAGGTTGAGAGAATGACCTCAGTGAATATACTGCCTATGTTTCAAAGTTTGTTTCTATTTATAATAGTTTTATAATGGATATCATTGTTTTTGGGTTTCCTAGTAGCCTTGTCACACCTCGAGAATCAAACCTTCATAAAGTTTGACTTATGCAAGTTCTTGGAAAATACAATGCACCAACAATTTTTAAATTTTAGGGGTACCAGGTCATTCAGGTACCAGTCTCACTTGATCCATATGTTAATCCATCAAAACTACTCACATCTGGGTTATTTTAAGTCTAGGATGGTGAATGACCAGTCAACATGTTTCTCTCCCAACCATTGAGTGGCTGCCTATGGTAAGAGATCATGTCACAAGTGAAGGTTTTTTGCAGTATGTAAACTCTTTTATTTCTATATTAGACTTTATTATCCAAAATGAAGTATTCGTTATAATTATTCCTTTAGTCAAAGTGTCTCTACAATTGCAAAACAACACCAAAGTGGGAGACTGGTTCCTTTTTGAGAAATTTACTATGATAAGAGTCTATGGTTTGGAAGAAAATACATATCAAATTAACTAAATCCATATTTAGAAAATCGCTGGGCGGAGGGGGGTCCCTTGTCCCACAAACAAGGGGGTCTCATACACCAATTTGGTGTGCTGGCTTGGCCGTGACCTTAAAAATAGATTATTATTATTATTATTATTATTATAAATTATTTATTAATGTCTATATGAAATACACATTTTAAAGTAAATCCATATTGTTTATAAATTATTGTTTATGTGTATAATTTGAACATATAAATAAGTAATTTTTAAATTGTCTTCCTATTTTATTTTTAAATTTATTAAAATATATATATATATATATATATATGTTTTAAATATTTTTCCATTGTATGTATATTTCACAAATATTCCTTTACAAATTATAAGATAGACAGTAATGTACAGTAAGGAATTCCAGAATCAACAATCTTTAAAATAATATTTATAACTTATGATAATCTAATATTACTTATGTAAAAATGGATTTATAAATTGAATTCCTAAAGATTTAAATTTTTTTATAAAATACAAAACGTTTGAAATAAAAAGTTGGACAATTTGAAATTTTTATGAATTTTTTATAAAATATAAAATGTTTGAAATGATTGTGATTGGACTGCAGGAAGCCAACCATGTGGCCAAGCCATGGGCGTGCCCAAGGCTTGGCCATAGGAATGATCCTCGCGGCCAAGTCACAACCAATTTTAATAAGAGATTATCTATGCACATAAAAGCAGGGCATTTGAATCTAAGTCTTTAACACCGGAGTAAATGACAATAGATTCGACTCCTGGCCCACTACTCAGGCAAAGACTAATCACTTAAATGCTTACTCTATTCTTAATATTTGATTGTTAAATATCTATATCAAATTAACTAAATCCATATTGTTTATAAATTATTTATTATTTTCTATATCAAATTCCCATTTTCAAGTAATTCCATATTGTTTATAAATTTATTGCTTGCGCACATATAATTTGAACATATAAACATGTAATTTTAAACTGTCTTCCTATTTTATTTTTAAATTTATTAAAAGAAATTTAAAACAGATGTTTTAAAATTTTTCCATTGTGTGTGTGTATATATATATATATATATATATATATATATATATATATATATATATATATTATGATACTGAGACTATTTGTAATTATAAGAACATATTTATATTTTTAAGAAATGAAGAACATATTTATGTTTATATTTACAGATTTATTTGTAATTATAAGAACATATTTATATTTTAAGAAATAGAAGAACATATTTATATTTAAAGAAAAAGAAATAGAAGTACAAATTTATTTGTATTATATTTACAATAAATATAATTTATGAAAAAGACTAAGATGATGTTCGTTGGATAATATTTGAATATAACCGAAAGAACGAAATATGTTTCTATGCATAAAGTTATTTGAATTAAACCATTTAATAAATTACGTGGTCAAACAACAGACTACAACTATTATCAGTCAATAAAATATTGTCTTTAAATCTAAACTGTACCAGAACAAATGCGCACATACCAAATCTAAAATCTAAATACTAATTAAAAAATTTAAAATAAACATAAATATAAATGTACAAATATTAACAAATTTAAAATAAACATAAAGATTTCTTCTACCTATACCAAACTATATAACACATTTATGCATAGAATTTTATAACACTTTTATAGTCAGAATGCAATCTTTTGAACTATTACACATCATAGTAAATTCATTTTAATATTGGATTCAATAAATATTCACATAATTTTTTAGATGTCGAAAGATAGAGGGTTAAGAATGAACTATGCAAGTTTATTTTTATTTTATTATGAGTTTTATAAATATCTTCACATCTCTTTTAGTTACTCGTAGACAAGGCATAAGGGAAATAAAACTCTTATTTTTTCCAGGCAAGATAAGTTTTTATTTTTAAAATCTGAATGTTTAAACAAATTCTAAAGGTAAATTTTGACTAATTAAAGCTGGGATTCTGTACCAATCCAAATTCAGAAAAAAATTATAATAGATTCTGGCATGGGAACCAAAGAACTGGTGGAATCTTTCAAAGCATATAAACCCATCGAGGCAAGACAAGCCTACGGTCCAAAGGGGCACCATGGCATAAGCCTGCTGATTTTTGAGGATTCCGCAGCTGGCTACTTGGAGGCAGACCATTTACATAAATATTTCTTAAAAGAAGGAAGAGGTCGAGCTGACTGAGATTGACGTGGAACACTGACTCACCCTACTAGTGCAAAACATATATTATAGGGCTATATGGCAAAGAAGGAGGACATGGAAAACTTCAACAAACACCTGGGTTTTTAATAATTTCATTGTTAAACAATTCTGCATTTATTGTTTAGCTAAAACAATTTAGTACTTGGATTTAAGTAGTTTTGGTTGAAAAGGACGTCCTGCTAACATTAGAATTTGATGTTGGCTAATTAGGTAGTGGAAGGGATAAGTATGACTGTGACTTGGATTGTGTCTTGGCTGCAGGGGCCCAACCCTGTGGCCAAGCCGTTGGTGTGCCCATGGCTTGGCCACAGGGTTGGCTCCCGACGACCAAGTCACAGTCCCATGGACTGTGACTTGGCAAGGAAAGAAAAAAAGTGGAGGAAAAAGAGTTGATCTACTTTGTTGGGTCAATGAGATGGGAATCTAAAATTTATATAATTTTTCCAATATGTGGAAGAGTAATAATACTATATGGGACATATAAGCACAAGATCATTCAAGAGTTTCTAGTTTCAATTATCCATGTACATGAACAAGGTCGAATACGACCTTGTCCATGTAGAGTGACATGCCCGAATTCAGGCCTGTCCTTGTACATGGACAGGGCCGAATATGGCTAGTCTATGTACATGGACAATCCCGAATTCATCCTAATAAATAGTACATACACGCGGAAACAATGAATCTATCATATCAGTAGTGCAATGAATACTGGATTATACTGGTATATAGTTAACAAAGCTTGAAGATGCTATGATAAGATAACATGAATGGATGGAATAGGCCATAGCTTCTAATTATGGTTTTCTTCTAGATAGGTTACAGTGCTTGATTACAGATCGAACTAAGCTATGTTATGTTGAAACAAAGACAATGATCCTCAATACACCACTCATTCATTATATATGAAGTTGCTTATACGACTATATTCATCATATTCAAACATTACTGGATTATGATTATGTTCATAGCTCATGTTAGTCATGTAAGCTTAATATGGAGATACAATAAGCTCAAATAAGGATAACAACATATCAAACACACATCAATTTAGCTATGTATTACTCTTAGTTATTACTATGGATTCAATACTATCTATATTATGCTTATACTTATCCTTGTTACACATCGTAGAACATGACAAAATCTTCTTGTATGAGTCATAACCCTATATTATGTTGAGATCATAGATGCATAGAGTAGAGTATCATAAGTTGAATGTAAAGGTTGTTGTTGTATTTGTATTAGTACCGAGTTAGAACCAATCCCATAAATATGAAAAGGTATAAGAAGTGCATGCATGTAACATATGAGCACAACCAACATAGGTCATATTCATATCCTATACTAGGAGTAGGACCCTAATCAATAAGAGTGCAACATCAGTGTCATTATGTACTGAATATGATGGAATTACTTCTAAGCAAAGAATGTAGTGTAATTCAGTTTGTTCACAGGGCTTGTTGTGGTCTCATATCACATTAGCTCATTACTTCATCATGTTCAAACCTATACAGTTAGCTAGTATGATTACAACAGGTTTGATTCATGGTTCTGTACACTTCCTTTATCCTTATTGTTTCCATGATTGTAATTTTTAACTAAAAATTTAAATTAGCAATACTGTTAGCAGAGAAGTGGAGTTTTTGTCAAAGTTGTACTTATTTTTCTCCTATTGCAGTAACTACTATAGACATATTTTTGTATTTCAAGCTTTTTGTTAGGTCTGTTAAATATTGTGATATGTACTAGGTCCTTTATGGTGATGTTTCTTTACAGTTGTTGTTAGAGTCTAATTTTTTTCATTTTGGGCACTATTCAGGGTAGTGGTGGCCCTGTAGCAGTCATGCTTAGCCCTTGGTCTCACTGTTTATAGTTAGAATAGCTAGTCTGTGTCCTACCCTAAAGTTTAAAGTCTCTTCAGGCCTCTGTCTATTTTCTGCAACTCTGTCTATTTTCTTAGCGGTTGTATGGATTTCCTATGGAACTGGGCCTTTGTTGATAGTTCTAGATCTACTTATCCCGCTACTTGAGGTACTACATGGACAGGGCTGAATATGGCCCTGTCCATGTACATTGACAAGCCCGAATTCAGGCCTGTCCCTATACATGGACAGGGATAGGTCCGAATTCAGGCCTGTCCTTGTACATGGATAGGGCTGAATAAGGATCTATCAACATTCTAAACAAAATTTCTAAATTCTATTTTTTAACTAAAAATTTAAATTTCCTAAAAATTTAAAATTTAAACATAATTTAAATTCTAAATTCTATAATGGTCATAGTGTAACACATAGCCTTTACTAAGCTAAGGGACATGGCCATATTCGGCCTTGTCCATGTACACGTACATGCTCGAATTTGGGTCTGTCACTGTACATGGTCAGGGACGAATAAGGCCCTGTCAACATTCTAAACAAAATTTATAAATTCTAATATTTAACTAAAAATTTAAATTTCCTAAAAATTTAAAATTTAAACATAATTTAAATTCTAAAATCTGTAATGGTCTTAGTGTAACACATAGCCTTTAATAAGCTAAGGGACATGGCCATATTCAGCCCTGTCCATGTACAGGTACATGCCCGAATTCGGGCCTGTCACTGTACATGGACAGGGCCGAACAAGGCACTGTCAACAATCTAAAATAAATTATAAATTCTAATTTTTAACTAGAAATTTAAAATTTAAACATAATTTAAATTCTAAATTCTGTAATTGTCATAGTGTAACACATAGCCTTTACTAAGCTAAGGTACATGGCCATATTCGGCCCTGTCCATGTACAAGTACATGCATGAATTCGGGCCTGTCACTGTACATGGATAAGGCCGAATAAGGCCCTGTCAACAATCTAAAAATAAATTCTAAATTCTAATTTTTAACTAGAAATTAAAATTTCCTAATTTAAATGTACCTGGACCGAACGCCCGCAGCTCCAATGTCCGCCCACCCGCAACAAACACCAAACACCAAATGATATCACCAACACCAAACTATATGAACTAACTAACAATTCACAAAAACTATAACAGGCGTGATGTGCGGGTAATATATAAACCGTTTTTCGGCCGAAAGACCTTTTCGGCCGAAAGATGCTTTCGACCGAAATAATCTTTCGGCCGAAAAGTTCTTTCGATCGAAATATTATTTCGTCGGAATATCTTTCTGTCGAAAAGATGTTACCGGATGAAAATTATCCATTCGACTAAAATTGTACATGAAAATCGAGGGCGTCGTCATGATACCGTTCGATTTGATGTTCAAAGGTTCGACCGAAACATGTTTCGGTCGAAAAAAAATTAGTTCGGCCGAAAAAATGTCTTTAAAAATTTTGGAGACCCGATTCTCACAAAAGAGTTACCCACCTTCATGAATTCACCCATCGGTAAGTACTATATTACCAAAACACTAATTACCAAAATTAATTATATAATTATAACAAATTTAATAAATAATAATAATAATAATGAATAATACATTTTTATTTTTTGTAACACACACACACACACACACACACACACACACATAAAGTTACATTGTTCTTCAACAAGATGATATATTTTTTTAGTAAAAACATCAAAAATATTCTAGCACACTACAAAACATATGTTCCAAATTGGTTTACAAGTGGCATGTTTTTACATACTCTCCTAAAATACATAATATTAATGATAAATAGGTGCACTACCATTGTCTTCTTGCCCCTCATTAGATTATGGGGAGTTTTGTTTTTCGATTTCCATAGGGTTCATCAGTTAGTGTACCATGTCTTCCTCCATATGCTCAAATTGATATGAATTCTCTATTTCCATGTTGTTGGAGGCCAATGGTAATTCTTCTATGCGTTGGGTAAGAGTGATATTATTTATCATACTACACTTAGCCTAAAGAAAATCTAACCTCTCCTTATGATTTGTAAACATGCTCATGAATTTACCATTTGGACTAATACAAACATGTTTAATATCTCAATCTTAGTTGACACCATTAGAATGACATTCCTATAGTCTTGAATTAATTCTTCATGATGGTGCAAGACTATGTGAATCTCGTGAGTTTTATTAGAGATAATAAAGGAGATAAAGTAATGAACAAAGAGTGAAGTGAAATAAACCAGAGAGACATATTAGAGGATGTTTAACCCACTCACCCTTATTTTCACACTAGAAACCAATGAGGAAAGATACTAATCCAGAGAAGAAATATACCAAAGGAGATACTATATCTTTCCAAAAAACTTACCATCCCACTCGACGTATGGGTGAACTAGCTCACAATGCACTAACACTCATCTCTTGGCCCTTCCATCATCCCACCATGATTGTTCTAACTCTCAATGTAGCATTCAGTTGTCACAAACAAGAACTAAATTCACATGAGGAGAAAAGTGATAAGTTTCCTCGAGTCACCCTTCTGAGGACTTTTCCAACTCTCACTCGACATTTGATTCATGTGAAATTAATGAGAATATTAATCCACATTTCCAAACTTAGGGGTTGTCTATAAGGCATTCAACCCCATTTTTAATCAATGAACCTTGGCTAAGCGTGGTTTTCCACTTGGACCATTGGTTAGCTTCTTTGTTGCACTCCCTCTTGATGTGAAAAATGAGACCTTATAAAAAGATATAAGATCTTGTTTAATTTTGGAGATGATGATTTTTAACTTGTCTCATTCAGGTATTGATGTACCTAGTATTTCTTCAAGAATGATCATTGAGCCACCATAAATGAAAATAAATCCAATATCTTCCTCCTTAACTATTGATAGGCCACACAAGATAGACTAAGTGTCAACCAAGTTGTTGGATAAATTTCATAGGTGTCACATACCCCTGCGGCATAATAAAATTTTGGCCGAATTCTCGAGGGACAGAATCCCCGAAGTCCTACGGGGGCCTAGCGTAGGCTAGTTCCTCCCTGTGGTTGTGGGTTAGGACCACATTCCAAACAAACCAAGCACCTTTCACAACTTGCAACCTCACGAGTCAGGAGTCGAAGACCCTCGAATTTTCTTCACCAATCGTCGATACCCGAAATTTCGATATGGTATGGCCCCTCCTTGTTAGCGCTCTCCACTCATGACCACCGACTAGGGATAATTACTAGCCTTGCTCGTAACTCGCAAGTTCGTGGGTTGAAAGGTTGAACCTCTGGCCCCTTCTTTTACGAAACCCTGAGACGCGAAAGTCATAGAAGGTTTGACTTCTTCTGGGCTTCTTGGGATTCGCAACTTCGCGACTTGAGTTGTTGGGCCTTTGGGTCCCTTTCTTACGAGAACACGAGGTATGAGACGTCAACAGGATGTTGACTCCCATTTCAAATGACACGTGTCCACCACCTGTCACCATTTCTCCCTCTCTCTGGGCATCTTATCTTCACACCACCTGTCAACCACGTGGGTTCCCCAAAGTGAACGTTCCATGTGTTGCACGAGTTCTCGTAACTCGCAAGCTCAGGACTTCTACAGTCGAAACTGATTCCCCTCAACCTACGAGACGTCGATATGTGATGTAGCGAAACATCAGATCCCACGACTGTCCTTCCTCTTTGATCAATGGCCCAGATCACGTCGTGATCTCACGACTCGATACTTCGTGAATCCAAGAGCCGGGTCTTCCACCTCCGAACTCACGAATCCCCGATACGCGAAGTGGTCAGATCTTCTGCCACCTATTCTTCAACATGGACGGTCCCGATGTCTTCGAGACTTTTGGGATGTAGTCGAGTTCACTCTCCCGCCTTAGTAAAGGTTAAGAATCAACGACTTATAAAGCTCCGATGGGTCCCTAGGATCTACGGTCCAGGATCCCATCGCGATCTCGCGACTTTAAGAGCCGAGTCTTCCACTTCCAAACTCCCGAATCCCCGATATGCGAAGTGGTCGGATCTTCTGCCACTTGTCCTTCAACATGGACGGTCTCGATGTCTTCAGGACTTTTGGGATGTAGTCGAGTTCACTCTCCCGCCTAAGTAAAGGTTAAGAATCGATGACTTATAAAGCTCCGATGGGTCCCTAGGATCTACGGTCCAAGATCCCATCGCGATCTCACGACTCAGGACTTCGTGACTCCAAGAGCTGGGTCTTCCACCTCTGAACTCACGAATCCCCGATACGCGAAGTGGTCGGATCTTCTGCCACCTGTCCTTCAACATGGACGGTCCTGATGTCTTCGGGACTTTTGGGATGTAGTCGAGTTCACTCTCCTGCCTAAGTAAAGGTTAAGAATCGACAGCTTATAAAGCTCCGATGGGTCCCTAGGATCTACGGTCCAGGATCCCATCGCGATCTTGCGACTCCAAGAGTCAGGTCTTCCACCTCCGAACTCCCGAATCCCCGATATGCGAAGTGGTCGGATCTTCTACCACCTGTCCTTCAACATGGACGGTCCCGATGTATTCGGGACTTTTGGGATGTAGTCGAGTTCACTCTCCCACCTAAGTAAAGGTTAAGAATCGACGGCTTATAAAGCTCTGATGGGTCCCTAGGATCTACGGTCTAGGATCCCATTGCGATCTTGTGACTCCAAGAGTCGGGTCTTCCACCTCCGAACTCCCAAATCCCCAATATGCGAAGTGGTCGGATCTTCTACCACCTGTCCTTCAACATGGACGGTCCCGATGTCTTCGGGACTTTTGGGATGTAGTCGAGTTCACTCTCCCGCCTAAGTAAAGGTTAAGAATCGATGACTTATAAATCTCTGATGGGTCCCTAGGATCTACGGTCCAGGATCCCATCGCGATCTCGTGACTTGGGACTTTGTGACTCCAAGAGCCGGGTCGTCTACCTTTGAACTCCCGAATCCCCGATACGCGAAGTGGTCAGATCTTTTTCCACCTGTCCTTCAACATGGACGGTCCTGATGTCTTCGGGACTTTTGGGATGTAGTCGAGTTCGCTCTCCCGCCTAAGTAAAGGTTAAGAATCGATGGCTTATAAAGCTCCGATGGGTCCCTAGGATCTATGGTCCAGGATCCCATCGTGATCTCGTGACTTGGGACTTCATGACTCCAAGAGCCAGGTCTTCCACCTCCAAACTCCCGAATCCCCGATACGCGAAGTGGTCGGATCTCGCTACCTCTTCTGAGCTTGAATCACGAAGTTCAAACTCTTGGAGCTTCAGGCTCCCATGACCACAAAACCTTATAAAGCTACTCTTTCTTGCATAAGGGTACCAGACCTGGATCGCATGGACCCTCAGACGGTTCTCGGACAATTATCCCCAATCTTAATCAAATCTCTGGTAAGGTTCAGTACATTTACAAGGTTTATGGGGTAATTCTCGAAAAAGAGTGCTCTCAATGGGCCTTCCCAGAATATTACGAGAAACTAAGTAAATAAGATGATTCTCGGTGGAGCGAACTCATGTCCCAAACTTAAACATTTGTGCAGAAAACAACTATGGCATGTAAGCATACAAAGGCATCCATTCTATCAAATCAAACGTTAGGTAAATACTTCTACTCAGAACTATTGACAAGCACATAAAATTGAACATACGATTATGGCATTAACTTCAAATAACACTTATCAGAAATAACACCAGAGGTGATGCAACTGTTGAGAGGGGTGCTCGTTTCCACCCAACCATAGGCTTAGTGACTCCCAACGGATTTACCACTAGACACCCCCGAGATGAGACCACGATGTTGCGAGACTGCGTCTCGGTTTGCCAGTGACTGAGAGCAAGGGTTACTCTCCCCCTTCTCTGCTATCACTTACTCTGCATACCTCCAGAGTTCTTCCTTCTTCTCTCACGTCTGCCCCTCCACGCTTCTTCCTCACACATTTTCCCTTGCGAGGTTGCATGTGGCACGATTTCCCTCGCGGTGGTCGAGCCCGAGACTCCTACAGATGGGTGGTTCACTTCCCCCATCCCTCATTAATTCCTAAGGAGCCCTCTACCTACCAACCTGCGAGTAAATTATTTCAGGCCAGCGAGCCATTCTTGGTTCTCCAAGCCAGTGAAGTCCAAATATGGTATTGGTTTTGGTGGAAGTTAACGCCACCTTTCCAGGTGCCTTCCACCACCTTTCTTCAGCC